>APFE031480382.1:87847-99227 GCA_000404065.3 Pinus taeda | reverse complement strand
TATTGATAAAATCGCCTTCCATTTTTCCTATATACCATGGAGATTCGCCCATTTATTATATTTATAAATTTAGGGGGGATTCTTAAAATTTTCCCTGCCCTTGAGTGTCGCGTAGTAATCTCCCTTCGATGAAGTCCCTTTTTGTAGAGTATTTTATAGTCCCATGCACACTTTCAACTACAGGTGGCACTAAGACTTTCTTCCGTTCATTTTTCAGTGTGATGTTCCAAGGACAGAATCATCCCTATATACTTTCAATCTGCTACCATTCACTCATCTTGGAATCAACTAAGCATTTAACTTCGCGAGATAAATTGCACCACCATGAGAGATGTTCTTAATGATATATGGTCCTAGCCAACGAGTCTTAAATTTTCCTGGGAACTTCGTGAATTTGCTATCATATAATAGTACAAGATCTCCTTCTCGGAATATCTTCTTCTTTATGTGCCTGTCATGCCAGGATTTCTCCCTTTCTTTGTGTACATTCTGATGGAACCCTGCTATGAATATGTCTTCTTCTAGAGCCAATAACTACGACATCCTTTCCTTCATAATATTAGGGTCTTCCATATCTGTGAATGATGCAATCCCCAAACTTGGAAAAATGTACTCCATAGACATAATTACCTCTTGTCAATATAACAACCTAAAAGGTGAATTCCCTATCAATTTCTTGCATATTTTCCTATATGCCCAGAACACCAGTGGAATTGTCAGATCATAGTCATCTATGTTCACATTGCATACGTTGGTCAATGCATTCTCCGGAATCTTATTGAAATCTTCCCCTGTTCCATTTTCCTGAGGATGATAAGGAGTGCTCTTCTGGTGGTAAACCTAAAATTCCTCAGTTAATGCTTCAATAGTCTTATTCAAGAAGTGTGTCCCTTGGTCACTCATCAGAATCCTTTGGCAGCCAAAACTGGACAGTATATATTCAAAGATGAACTTTGCAGCAGTTTTTGAACAGAAATACTTCATTGGTTGTGCTTTGGCCCATCATTTCAAATAATCAGTTGCAACGATTATATACCTCACACCAGTCCTTTTCCCTGGTGGAATGATAGTTCAAGCAAAGTCAATAGCCCATTTGTCAAAAGGTTGCAAAGTTACCTATGGTACTAGTGGCATCTCATCTCTCCTAGATGGCTTCCCTGTTCTTTGACATACATCACATGCTTGGTAGAATTATTTTGCATCCTTATGTATTGTGGGCCACCATATACCAGCTCCCAAGTTTTTCTGTGCAGTGGACTTTCCTTCATAATGTCCACCTGCGACTCCTCTATGAGATTCTATCATAATACTCTGTCTTTTGTGTTCAGGGACGTATCTGCGTAGTATTTCATTCAGACCCATTTTGTACAAGTGTCCAACAATCAACGAGAAATCAGCCGCTCTGACTACCAACTCCTTATTTTGTTTCATAGTGTACTCCGCAGGCACCATTCCTATAGACAAAAACTGAATAATATCCACGAAGTGATCATCTACAATTATGATTGCAAATAACTGTGCATCATGTAGGTTATATTCAATACTTGTGGGTTATTCTCCTATATCTATCATTGATAGATGATCATGCCCAATATTCAATCTTCCTGGATTCACTACAAGCTCGAAGCCATACTCCTGGAACAATAACAACCATCAACAAATTTTTCCTCCTCAAACATGCTTATTCATCAAATATTTCAGCTCGAAGTGATCGACAAACATCTTGAAATTCACTCCCAACAAATAGTGCCTAAATGTCTGCAATGCATATACCATAGCTAATTCCTCTCTTTATGGCATTCTATAGTTCTTCTCTGCCTTGGACAATTTTGTGCTTGCAAATGCTATGGGGTGATCAATTTCTCTTTCTCTTGGCTATGCTAGTACTATACCCAATTCTATGCAAGATGCATCGACATGTACATGGAAATCCTTATTCTTGTCTATAAAAACAAGAATAGGCGTAGTTACCATTTTCTCTTTTAGTACATCCAAGCTCTTCTCGCACTCTTCTCTCCACCAAAAGGTCATGTCTTTCTTTAGCAATTTCTCCATCTATGAAATTATCTACGCATACCCCTTTATAAACTTTCTGTAATAGCTAGTGTGTCCCAGTGTTATGCGCAATTGTCTCACTATTTTCAGTGCTAACAAGTTCATAATAATTGTGATCATCATGGGATCCACCATTAATCCATGCTTACAAACTAGATTTCCCAACATTATGTTAAATGGTGCATAGAAGGTACACTTTTTCAAGTTCAATGATATTTAGTATTGATTACAAGTATCTAGCATCAACCTCAAGCTTTCCACATGATTCTTCAACATCCCAAAGATTATCCAATCATCGAAGTAAACTTCCAAAAAAAAAATTATATATTCTTTGAAGGCTACAACTACAAATCTAGAGAAGATGGCAGGAGCATTCTTCAAACCGAAAGCCATCATTTTGTACTAGTAAGAGCCCCACTCTATAGCAAAGGTTTTCTTATGTCTATCCTTAAGCACAATTATGATCTAATGGTACTCTGAAAAGACATATCTGAAATAATAGGCCTCATGCCCTCCTACATTATCCAATATTTCATCTATAAATGGTTTGGGGAAGGGGTCATGCAGACATGCATCATTCAATTTTCTCAAGTCCACACAAATTATGATTTCCCCTTTTGCCTTCATTTCCTGAACCACCAAGGGACTCACCTATTCAGACTCTTCGACAGGTTTGATGATCCCGACAACAAAATCATTTATTGGATTAAGGGGTTTGACCCAAGTTCAGAGTGTATTGCACACCAACAAAACCATCAACTGTCGGCCCTTTTGGCAACAACCTACAAGAAAATCACAATCTGACCTGAAGTGGTTATGGGAGGTTGCAGAACTAGTTTTCTACAGTGAGAGGGATATTTGTATTGTGGCATCCATGTGTTTACTTATGTTTTATACCTATCGTGATGATGATTTATTTCACATATTTGAGATCAATTGCAGCATTAGACAACTTCGAAGAGTAAAAAAAATAAAAATAAAAATACTTACCCCATTCTTGTAATTGTACCATGAGGATCGGGTGAATTAGTAACTACCACTAGTCAATAAGGGAGTGTGTTACATTGTGGAATTGACTTTTTGACATATGGTATTTCTGTAAAACAACTTTGCTCTAAGGGAAAATTTGATGAGGCATCCAAGATTTTAAAAGACATAAACGAAATATATCTGGTACCAGGTATTATATTCTAAAAATTTTGAAATGGTTGGATTTATTATTTTTCCAAGGAGACCACTCTTGCTTGAAGGAATGGAGAGGGATTTTCTCATAAGAAAGTATTGAACCAAGACCATTGTCAAAAAATGTTGAACCAAGACTATTGTTAAAATGCAACGCTGCTTGGTTGCACGAAAATAACCCTTCATAAGTTTTACTTTTTTTTCTTAAAAAGGGCTATAATCTTGTCTATTAGTTTTTAAGAGTTATGCCAACAAAGAGTCCAAATTCTTAATTATGCTTGTACAAGTTTCATAGGGGATTTACATGCTCCATCATGTTTAGTTTCCTTATTGAATTGCCTACCCTATATGATTTTGATCTTTAATCATCATAGCAGTTATAATGTCTATTTTCATCAATTTTTGTTAGAGTTGTATACAATTTTTAAGTTCTTTAGTGATTTCTTTCATCTGCAAACTTGTACTAGAGGATCCATAGAACAAGGGGACATTAGGTTTGTACTTTGGTTAGTCTCAATTTTAAACAATCATCTTTGATGCTATTTTTTAGGTGGTTGAGCGTATTAACCATGTGAAAGTTGCTTCCTTGTTCTAAAACAATTACCTAGCATATAATATTGTCACTTCCTCCTTAGAACACTTGGAACTCGTCGACACTCCCTATCACACACTCTTATCTCTTCATTTCCATTCATTTTGAAGTAGTTCTCCCTTGCTTGTTTGTGGCACTCCCTAACATTTGCTGGCATGCATTGACACACCCTGGCACATGGCACATCTTGGTATGTTGCCTTGGCACTCCAGCATTCCTTAGCACTACCTAACATATATTGTCTCTCCCTCCTTACCACACCTATAACTCACTAACACTCCATATCACACACTCTTATTCATTCATTTCCAGGTATTTGAAACTAGTGATCCCTTTTGTTTCCTTAGCACTCCATAACACTCCCCGGCATGCATTGGCACATCCTAGCACTTGGCACATCTTGGCATGCTTCCTTGGCCTCTATCATGCCTTAGCACTTCCTACCATACCTTGTTACTCCCTCAACACACCTGTATCTCACTTACACTTCCTATCACAAACTCTTATTTGTTCATTTGCTTGCACTAATTTGACCTAGTGCTCCCTTGTGTTTTCTTGGCACTCCCTAACACATCCTAGCACATGTTGACACACCCTGGCACCTGGTACATCTTGGTTGCATGTCGCCCTAGCAATCTAGCATGACTTATCGCAACCTAGCATAACATGTCACTCTCTCCTTAGCACACTTGGAAATCGTTGACACTCCCTTTCACACACTCTTATTCATTCATTTCCATGAATTTTGACCTAGTGCTCCCTTATGTTTCTTTGGCACTCTCTAACACTCCTTAGCATGCATTAGCACACCTTGGAACTTGGCACATCTTGGTATGATTCCCTAGCACTCTAGCATGCCTTGGAAGCAATGCATTGCATACCTTGTCACTCCCTCCTTAGCACACCTTGAACTCACTAACTGTAATGTTCCAAACTAGGAAAAATAGTGCTATGCAAAGCGGACAATAAAAATAACACCATAAAATTAAATCAAACCATCAGAACACAAAAATGTCTGGCATGTGTTATCACACCTTTTCATTCCTTAGCACACCCTGGGACTCCTTAGCTATCATGCCCTCAAAACTACCCTTACATTTTTTGCAACATGGGAACCCAACAAAATCCTACCTCAACGATAAAAAAAACTTAACTATAATAACTGCTTGACCAACTTACAATTACTACAACTAGACTATGCCTTGTTCACCTAAGAACTTCCTATAACTCATCTTAGGCTACTCATGTATAATTTCAACTTATCCAACTTAAGAAGTTACGAAGACAAGGCTCACATCCAACCATGGTCGTAAAATTAAACAACAAAGCAACAAATTTTACATCTTGACATGCCATAACATTTGGCACATCTAATAATCCCTTGGCACTATGTAGGATGTATTAGCCAACCCAATGATACTTAGAGAAATCCTACACTTCTCAATGAGAGGAATCGAAGAAAAATATTAGCTGCCATAGATAAGAAGACCCACATGGAATTTGGCCCTAGTTTCCAATTTTAACACTCCCTCTCAACTAGGGAGAACTCCATATGCTAATCTATCTGCTAGTCCATACTCTCTACCATCAATGCAATGCCTTGCACTACTATGCTCTACTCTTCTCTGCTAAACTATGAAGAAGAAGAAGTGATCGAGAATGTATCATACCATTCTCTACTGACCTGAAGTCAATCCCATATAAAGAGAGTGTCTCATACCTCTCTTACTGATCTGAAATTAGTTCCAATTAATTCCGGATCAATATCATCCTAGCATAGGGTTTATGGTAGTACATGATGCATCCATGAATAGTATTATGGTCCCTATCCTCATTTCCCTTCTCATTGGCTAGATGAGAGATACTTCCCATGAGTCCCAGACAGCATGGGTAAGTCTCAGCAGGAGAAGGATGAACCACTCATCCTACCTACATGTCGCCAAGGCTATCTTAGGGGAAGGCTGAACCACTCACCCTATACACAACAAATCACTAGGGGAAGGTTAAACCACTCAACTTATTATTTTGTCTTAGCAGTAGAAGGATGAACCACTCATCCTGCCTACATAGAAAACCACTAGGGGAAGGCTGAACCACTCACTCTATGGTTGTTGATCGCTCCAAGAAGTACCCCAAGCCCCCTGAAGCTCCCATAGATCAATATCCATATCATAGAAGACCCTCAAGAGAGTGTCTCTCCATGACTCATAGTCATTCTCAAAAAGTGAGGAATTTGAGCTTTCCCAAGCACTTCATCTGAATATCGATGACCTGCACATCAGTCCCAGTGTGATGGAGCCTTATTGCTCCTTGTTGTACCATATCCCAGATAAAGTGGTACTTCATGTCCATTAGCTAGGAGCGACCATGAAACACGGGATTCTCTGATAATTAAATCCCACTCTGGTTGCCACATAGGATCATGGTTGTATCCAACACATGTCCAAACAACTCACTGAAGAGCTTCCCTAACCAGAAAACTTCACACGAGACCATACTCGCAAATATGAATCTGGCCTTAGTGGTGCTCAAAAAAACTGACTTATGCTTCCTACTCATCCAGGATATTGAAGAATAACCTAAAGAGAAACAACACTCATAAGTGATTTTTTGATCCTCCACATTGCTTGCCCAATCAACATCAAAATAACAATGCAGCCTCATAGCTCCAGCAATGTATTTCATTCCATGGGTGATTGTGCCCCGAAAATATCTCAGAAGATTCTTGGCACAAATCCAATGTTAGTGATGAGGCTCAACCATATGTTGGCTCAACATACTAACTGAAAAACATATATCTAGAAGGGAGTTCACCAAGAACATCAAATTTCACCAAGAACATCAATGCTTCTATGAGTTTATGAAACTCAGAGCCATTTCCCAAATTAGGTCTGGCAACACTACTGCATAACTTCTTAAAGTTAGGCTTCATCAGGGTAGTCACAGGCTTGCAGTTCACCATTTGAAATTCGAAATCCAACTCCCTCTTACTTTGGTATATGAGAGGGTATGCACTTATCACCTTCCAAAGCTGGAAGTTGGAACAACATCTGAATCAACAGTCTTGAGATTTTCTTGCCCTTTTTCTTATTCCTTTTCCAGACTTCAAACTGGCCTCCAAATTAGAATCTGTAGACACCACCATTCATACTTTTTTCTCTCTCTACAATCTTCCCACATAATTTTATGAGAGCCAAACCAATGAAATGGGACTTTTCATTGTTCAAAAGTCCAACTTCTAGTTTAAAAACCATTTTCCTTGGGAAATCTTAGTATCTGCAGGCAATCTCAATATTTTCATGAAGATCAGTTTCTGCCAATATTTTAACCACTCTTCAATATTTGAAACTGAAAAATTTCTCCAAGGAGATAAAATTGACCTATAACATCACTGACCCTTCCAAAATTTCTAAATTCCTCCACATCTCTAAAGGGATCTTGAATTTATTGCAAAGATATTTGTTCCTCTTTCTAGTGAACAAATTTTGGACTTTTCATGAATTGTGAGACAATTCCAACCCCATAACTATCAGTTTCTTATTTAAAGTTATACCCACTAGATTAGAACCCGCAGAAGGAGAATTCCATTCCCATTTCAAAAGAACCTACAATCGACTTATACCATGCTATTTAATAATTTATGTATTCCTTCGCATCCTTGGCCTAAGACATAAAGACGCAACAGGCTACCTTGCATTTTCTATACTAACACTCCTAAACAATAATAAAGTATGTCCAAATCTGTCATTTCAAATGATCCATGCAGCTCACCTTTTGGTTTTTCAATTATCGAAGTTGTTACCTATATTGATGAGATCATCTACAACTAAGGCCACAGTGACAATATCTATTAGAGTTTTATCAGTGTTGCATTAAAGGTGTTTTTTCTTTAGCAACACTACAATACATTGTAGTTTCCATTCAGCGGAGAAGTGTACCCAATAGCAGCCTTGGTCTGTGTGCAAATGGGTTGAATTCACAGCAGACTTTATTTTTTGTTTTGAAGGTTTTTCTCCTTCAATATTACTTCATCTTAGCAGATCTTGTCAATCTACACCTTTAGTAGCTGCATACAGCCTTAGGGTACATGTTACAGATTCCATTTTTGTTGTGAGGGTATAGCAACAATGAAAGAAGCGCATCGATTTTAGGCATCTTATGGTTGTTGTATGCAAGCATGCTTGTCTAGTGTTTCCCAAACTTATATAGAGCCATATTTAGTATACTTTTATAGTTTGACTTGGATGCTCACTTTTCTTAATTTAGGTGTTTTTCTTAGTACTATTTCAGAAAAGTGAACAGTAGAGAAGGGTTCTATATTTTGAGCAGGGGACATTCTTCTAGGAGGAGGTACTCTATTCTAGGGAGCTTATGTCATGCATGTTAGGTGATTTATCCTAGACAGAGTTACAAGTACCTACCTCCTTGACAAATTCCCTGCCATACAAGACACCGGTGGACAAAGTTCCAAGCCCCTAAATTTTCCAAAAACCCACCTGAGCCTAGCTATCTAGCCTAAAATCCTTTACATTCTAGTCATCTCTTGGTTGTGATTTGATAGAGAGAGCCCTCTCTGGTTTGGTAGGGCTAGCTACCAAACTAAAATCTTTGTCTGTGGTTACCTCCATTGATCTCCTCATCAGCCTGGGACATTGTGGAGGATAACAGAGGGCATAACAACTAGGGAGTGCCAAGGTTTTCTAGTGAATGTAAGGTTCCCAAGTCATGGAAAAATGTACTGCTAGTTGTGAGGTCATGACTACCAAGGTGTGTTAGGGAATGCTAGGTCATGCTAACATGTGCCAGATAGTACGGAGACATGTCCAACAAGCTAAGATGTGCCAAGTGCTAAGGCATGCCAAGATGTACAAGGGTTCCAAGTCCCTGGTTCCTCTTCTTTCATAATCCACTTATGACATTTCCTTTGCAATATTTGGTGAATTTGCTAGTTATAGATCATTTATAAGTTATAAATGTCTTCAGAGTTTCACTTTTAATTGAGTATTCAACTGAACATATTGATTCTCTTATACATAATTATTTTTCCCTCCACCCACTTTTCATAACTCCAATAACCATTAGGTAGGGACCTGTAGCTTCAATGTTGCTTTTCTTGTTTAGTAAATATTGCCGAGACTTTAATTTATTGAAATTTGTAGAATTTAAAATTTATGAAGTTTCAAGGTCTAATTTTTAAAAGTATAATTCTTTAAAGGGTGTTATCTCAATGGAAGAGCACTTGCTTTACAAGCAGGAGGTTGGTGGTTCGATTCCATCGTGCCCTGATATCCATATGGAATGGTGACAATCAATTTTTGGTGACGGAGGCTCTTTTCACCATCAAAAATGAGCTTTGGTGACATTTTTCGACCCTCACCAAAAATATGAAATGGTGACGGTCAACAAATGGCACCATATATATGAATCAATAGTGACAACCCTCAAAGGTTCGTAACCATAAATTGTTGTTGTTGATATGAAATGGTGACAGTTGTTGTCCGTCATTATAGTCATTATTTGTGATGGACCTTGAATGTCACCACAACACCTATACTTCTGGTAATGTGGCTTTTGGTGATGGTCAACGAACGTCACCATATATATGCACCAATAGTGATAGCCATTAAAGATCCATCACAATAAATCATTGTTGTTCATATGAAATGGTGACAGTCACTATCTATCACTATAATCAATATTCGTGACGGACCTTGAATGTCACCATAACACCTATACTTTTGGCAACACTAGCTTTGGTGACATTCAATTTTCAGTGATCAAGGCTATGGTTCGTCACCATTGCTCATATGCAATAGTGATGGTTACTATCTGTAATTATAAATCATTATTGGTGACGAACTTTGAATGTCACTACAGCACCTATACTTTTGGCGATGCCACCTTTGGTGATGTTTAGGTTTTGGTGATGGAGGCTATGGTCTGCCAATATTTCTCATATGAAATGGTGACGGTCGCTAAAAAGGAAAAATATATCATTCATTAACATTTGGTATTAGAGCCAAGTTCTAGGGTTTCGCTGCTCCAAATAGGTCATCATGGAATTTTCACTATAACTTCTTTTCTACGACATTTTAGAAGTCTGAAAAAGAACCCATTTGAGAAGACATCACGCTGCAACTCAGGTCCGAATTTCAGAACTTTTCGCACTATATTTGCGGAGATATAATCTAAGGAAGTTGGTCTTTTTGCAGACTCCTGAAGTACATTCCAAACATGTGACCTGGGGAAAATCGTCATAACTTTCTCTCTGAAGATCAGATTGAAATTTCATAAGAAGGTACAGAAATAAGACAGATTGTAGTTTTATATATATATATTGTTCAGAGCCAAAGGTCAAAACAGGGACACGTGGCACATCGTACAAGTTCGCTCTACTGAATTAGTCTATAATCAGGTCATTGTGGGAGATTTGGCATAAATCTTCATTGGAGAATCCAATTGGGGTCAGACTAGTGGCATCGGAAAGAGGACACAGAGGACTACTAAAGATCATAGTTTCAGAACTTAAAGATCTAAAAGTACATAGTTACGGTGATTTCAAGATCAAGCTCCTAAAATCAAGAAAATGCAAGATGAGGAAGTTTGATGGCAAGGATCTGGTAAATTGGATACATCAGATGGAGCAATATTTTGATCTAGATGGTGTACCACTATTACAAAAGGTACATATTGCATCTTCATATTTGGAACCGGATCAATTTTTATGGTATAAAGGGCTTTGTTCTCGTAAAAAACTTGTTACATGGTCAATTTTCATGGAGGAAATGATTGCACATTATGAGGATACAAAGAGCAACACCTTCTTTAGAGCAACACCACAACAATTGGAAATAGTAAAAGGGATTTGTTACATATTGGAAAGTAAAATTATGGCATAAGGCCTATCTACAATCGTACCCTGTGACTCTACCCGGTACTTACTTTCTTTCGGGTGCGCCATCCACACTATCTGCACTAGGTGCTACATGATATGGTTCCGAAGCGATCACATAAGGGTGATCGATACCCGACTCGACCACTCAACAGAGGAAGTCTACCCCTCACAACTATAAATATGGAAGTGTTGTTTCTCCTATCCTTCCACAACCTACAAGGGTTACACCACAACAATTGAAAGAAAAAAGAGAAAAAGGGCTTTGTTACAATTGTGATAGCAAATGCACTAAAGGTCATAAGTGTGCTAAGAAGAAATTATTTTACATAGATTATGAAGACGAGGAAGAGAAGGATCAAGAAACATCAAAAGAAGAGGATATACGTCAGGACCCCACCCCAAAGAAAGAAGAAATGAATCAGACCATATCTTGTAAAGCATTGGCAAGAATTACCACTCCTCAAACTCTCAAGATAGAAGGAAATATCAAGAAGAAAAAGGTGAAAGAAGTGAAAGATCACATCAAGAAAGAAGAAATGAATCCAACCATATCTTGTAATTCATTGGTCGAAATTACCACTCCTCAAACTATCAAGATAGAAGGACATATCAAGAAGAAAAATGTTCAAGAAGTGAAAGATCACATCGAGCATCAA
>APFE031480382.1:51355-84946 GCA_000404065.3 Pinus taeda | reverse complement strand
AATAATGGGATGGGTCATAGTAATAAATAAGGTGGTTAACCCATATCATGTAAGGGACCACAAGTAGTTAGTAATAATGTAATGGGCCCATGGGATTAGTTCGATGGTATGAGGGAATCATGGTAATGATCCATGGCATTTTATGTATGAGGCCTATATAGAGGCTAGAGACTCCACATGGAGAGGTGTCAAGGATTATTGTAGGAACAGCCATATGGCTTGTGGAGTGTTCTCCTTCCTTAAGGAGTGAATGTATGGTGTTGCCCTACCTTAAGGGTTTGATCAATAAAGAATCATTTCATATTATTTCTTGGGTTTATTTGCATTGTCTTATATTTTCATATCAGATCTATAACAAGTGGTATCAAAGCACTTTCTTGGGCAAAAAGTGGAGAAATTTTTTTATTTATTTTTGTAGGATTTCTGGGGCGGCAAGTTTGCAAATCAGATCTGTACATTTTAGAGAAAAATATACAAAATCTAATTGCAGATCTAGATTCTTTTCGAAAAATACCCGATTTCAAAAAAAAAATCGGCCGAATCAGAGTTCGGATGAAGGAGATATCGCTGATCTAAAAATCAATAGTGTTGCAGACAATTTTTTGGGGCAGCGAGTTTGTGGCATAGATATGGACATCCTGGTGCAAGCTCTATAAAATATAATTACATATATAGACTTTTTGTGAAAAAATACCCAATTTCAAAAAAAAAAAATCAGTCAAATCAGAGTCCAGATGAGGGAGATATCACTGATTTAAAATCAGCTCTTTTTTGTAGAAATTTTGGTGACGGCGAGAGAGTTGTAGCGCATATTTGAAATTCCAGTGCCTGGATCAATATTTCTATCACATGGGCAGATGCAGAATGATTGTTCCATTTCTGAAAATAGGTCATAATAGGGATTCTGAGCAATATTGACTAAACTGTGACAATTTCAAATTTTCGCCAAGTAAGTGAATTTTTTCAAAACCCTCTTCATGGCAGTTCTATGTTTTACAGTAAAATATAATGGTCCTAGTATTGAAGAATACATAAAATAATACAAGAGGTTATGGAAAAATATTTGGAAATGGTTGGTAGTGGGTAATTTTGAAGATGAGGCAGCCACATGGTGGGGATTACTTAACCAAAAGAAGTGTTTCAACCTGCTCGATGAAGAATTTGAAAAATTACTTTTAGACGGATGGTCTCATGCCAGAAAACAAGATACGGAGAAACATGTGGGGCTATTTCCTACTGGTATATCCTTATTACAGGTTCATGGATTGATTCAAAAGGAGAAGATCATTGTTTCTATAAATCCTAGTTGCAAGCATAATTTTATCAATGTTAATTTGGCAAAAAAATTGCAAGTTTCAACAAAACACATTGAAAACACACAGGTGGATGATGAGGATGTTCACGTGTATAAGGATTTGAAGATTTTTTATGGATAAGTATGTGTTGCATGGTGAAATTTATACTTCATAGATGGATAATATGGATATTGTTTTGGGATACCCATGGATGGAATCGGTGGGTACTATCAATATTAATGTGAGAAGAAATTCCTGAAGCTCTGGTATAAAAAGAAGAAAATTACATTACAGGATATTTCCATCAATAAACAGGTAGAGTACAGGGAGGTTGAAACAAAAGATGTTCCAAGGACTGACATATCGAATGATGAACCAGTGATGATCGACAATCAAACACAAATAGAGGTTGAAGAAGAAAAGGTTATAGGTGCTGATACATCAGATGAGGGCTCAGTGGTTGAAGTAATATTGAAAGATAAGACACCACAGCAGGCACCACAACATAACAGTCAGGCTCCAGTAAGGGGTGAATTAAAGAAAAAGACATTGTGGGTTAAAACTTCAACATATCATCACCCACATCACCCCGCAAGACAACAACCAACAAGATGGCAACCAATTAGCCATAAGGACAACAACCCCCGCAAGACAGATAGAGAGGAGCGAAGATCTGCCTACTACACATCAACACAGAAGTGCTGCCACGGTCAACTTCCATCTCAAGCGAGCTAAGCACCAACGAGATCAAGGGTTCACCTTTCTCTTGGATGGCTAGATGCACATGTATGGTACCAATAAGCTACTCTTTTGAGTAGATCTTATTATTTGTGTTCTTCCCATGTTTTGGGGACCAAACATGCTAAGAGGGGTGGAATGTTATATACCTAGGGGAGATAATATGGGATACAAAGGGAGGTACCCAAGGTAATAATGTAATAATGGGATGGGTCATAGTAATAAATAAGGTGGTTAACCCATATCATGTAAGGGACCACAAGTAGTTAGTAATAATGTAATGGGCCCATGGTATTAGTTCGATGGTATGAGGGAATCATGGTAATGACCCATGGTATTGTATGTATGAGGCCTATATAGAGGCTAGAGACTCCACATGGAGAGATGTCAAGGATTATTGTAGGAACAGGCATATGGCTTGTGGAGTGTTCTCCTTCCTTAAGGAGTGAATGTATGGTGTTGCCCTACCTTAAGGGTTTGATCAATAAAGAATCATTTCATATTATTTATAGGGTTTATTTGCATTGTCTTATATTTTCATATCAGATCTATAACACATAGTTGGTGCATTACATAGGATAAATCACATGACTAACCACTCATACAAACCTTGCTTGATTTTGAAGGTGGTCCTCCAAGTATCTTATTCTTTGAGCCGAACATATGATATCTCAACCTTAATTTTAGCTTGGTGAAGAATTTGGCTTGTTGCAACTGATCTAGTAGATCATCTATCCTAGGTAGGGGGTACCTATTCTTGACCATAATTATTTTCAACACATTATAATAAGTCCCATCATTCGTTGGAACAATGACGATGGGTGACCCACATGGTGATGTACTCAATCAAATGACACCATGTTTTAGTAGTCATTGCAAGTTCTTCTTCACCTCACTTGCTTTTATAGCATGCTACCTATATAGCCCACTGCTTGGAAATGGGTATTCTGGCAATAGCTAGATCTCATGATCCACTTACCTCTTGCATGGTATCCCTTTAGGATCTGGGAATACATCCATGTATTCCTATAAAAAATATTATAGTTTTTGTTTTTTTTCTTAATACAACCCTCTAGGGATGCCTTTTCTCTCACTGAATCTTCTACAAATTAATTTTCCCTTAAAAATAGTAAAACATACTTCTTCATTTATGCTCTAAAAATAAGAATCACTTCTATTCGGACTGCATAGGCTGGGGAAACGAAGGAAAGGATGTCGATTACTACATGATTCCATAAGGGTTTTGGGTAAACCCTAGGTTTTTATTGCAGAATTTTGCATTTACTGGAGTTGTGTACCCGTCGTCAACAGTATTGCCGCTGTTCCTGTTGCTACGTCATCCATTTCTTTCAGAATATCGGTTTCGGCTCGTATTATGGGGGATTCTGTGGATATTGAGGAAGTCGATTATTCCAAGGATCCACAACTAGATCGTGTCATTTTCGGGCACCCTTATTTCTTATCGTTGGCAGCTGGCCCTAGTCTCTCGTTCGACCCTTTTCCGTCGAACTCGTCGCCGGTGGTAACCTTGTTGAAGCACTATTCTGCACCAACTTTCACTCAGTCTCTCTCTCTTGAATCCCCTGCTTTGGATATACCTCCATTATCCCCTGGGACTTTACACATTCTGACTATGAATATGCCTCCATCACCTTCGTTCGACCCTCATCTGCCATTTTCATCTTTCTTCACTGTGACGTCTGTGAGTATCCATACCTCGGTGGCCCCAAACCCTTATTTACCTATTCACTTGTCATCGGGCTGTTCCAAGACACTAGCTGTCAAGGTCAAGTCTACAAAATCCATCCCTCTAGAAGGTTCCCCGACCCTTTGACAGAACACCCATCTGCACCTCGCTCGGGGAAGAGAAAATGTAGGTGCATGAAGACAACCTCCAAGGATATTATGATCCAGTTCGGTGAGACCTCTGCAATTGGGGAAGCGACATTTATGGCCAGTACAATACTTGTCAGAAATGTTCGCAAAAGGGCTTATTCAGCCACAAGACTCACTCTATGGGTCAAGGAAATCTGGGGTGGATTACTCAAAGAACTGTCTGAGGTATAGGTTCTACCTAGGGGTTGGTTTTCCCTTCACATTGCAAAGGAGAATTATACAAATTTGGTTCTTGCCAGATACTGGCACATTGAGATGGCTCTGGTCCTTCTTAAGAGATGGAGCCCTCTGTTTGATCCTAAGCGAGAACAAATTGGGGCCGGACCCTTATGGGTATACTTTCCAGGGCTCCCTCTACAGTATTGGTGCGAGTTCTTCATCAGAATCAAGAATGCCCTTGGTACATATCTGGACCATGACTGCACCTTTGTGGAATCAAGAAATAGAACCCTTGCCCGTATCCTGATCCATTTAGACACTCGTGAGGGTTTGGAGGAGAAGATTACGCTTCAATGGGGGAAATATACCAGGATCCAGATACTGGACTACGAAGGGGTTCCATTTCGCTGTCAACGGTGCCACAAGGTGGGCCACATATTTAAGGATTTCCGCCTTAATAATAAACCAGAGGATAACCCTAATGTGTCTTCTGCACCATCCAAGATCGATTCGCCGACCATCTAGCACGCACCTGCTCTAGACCCTATTCCTCTAGTCAACAATCCTCCTCCTAAGGTAGTGGACGAGGATCACAAACCGCTCTCGCCACCTATCACTAGGTCTCGAGTAGCTGCTGAAGCTGCCAAAGCTTCGGGCACTCCTCTCACCCCTCTTATCTCTTATATTACTCATTGCTCCTCTTTTTATGCACCTTCCATCTCCGTGGCACATTGCACTATGTCATCCTCGCCTGTTATTGCACCTTTTTCTCTCTCTCTACATTCATTATCCACATCCTCCTCTTCTCCATATTCGGCTAGGGTTTCAAAATCACATCATTACAATCTCTGACCCTGTTCACTACCTGGTGGCACTCCGATACAACTGGCCAGATTGGGTCTCTCTATTCCTACTCTAGCCTCTCTGTCATCTCAAGGGAGAAAATCTAATTTATCCAAAGCTATTAGATGTGTTGGAGCTGAAGCCGCCTCTGGCCATTAATCTACTCTTGATGGGGTTCTTAGAGCATTGAATACCCCTGGTAACGTTCACCCATGAAATGTCTTTATTTTAATTGCCGAGGCATGGCTAGTGCCTCCAAGAAATTAGCCCTGCGCAGACTTTTTGAGATTGAACCTGTTGACATTATTATGCTACAAGAAACCCTAGGCTCGGCTCATCTCATCACCAGTACTTTGAACTCTATTTCCCCGAGATGGCACTATATGGCAATGGAAGCTATGGGGAGATCCGATGGTCTTGCCATTGGATATAATCCCAAGACCATCCGAGTCAATGCATCTTGGGGAGGCCACAGTTTCCTGGGATTAGATCTCTTTTCAGCAGAGCTTGGCACCAACCTACGGATTGTCAATATTTATGGTCCTTATCAACAAAGGGAGCATTTCTGGCAGCACCTTCTTGGCCTCTCCATTTTCTCATCCGATCACATCATTATTTGGGGCAATCTCAACTTCTTCCTAGGCTATGGTGAATCATGGGGATCTATGGCACAAGTGGACTCAATCTCAGGGTTTATGACTGATCTCCTGGAGCGGTTAATTGGTTGTATGTCCCTATGAACAAGCCTCTTCCCACATGGAGGAATGGAAGGGTGGGTGAGGTTGCCCTCGCTCGTAGATTAGACAGGTTCATTATGAAGGGGTCCCTAATACAATAGTTGCATCACTATAAACAATGGGTAGGATCTGGGGGTATCTCGGATCACTCCCCCATTTATATGGAGATATTGGGGCCTCACCGTAAGCTAAAAGCCCCATTCAAGTTTAATCATGTCTAACTTCAGGACCCTTCTTATGTTCGTATGGTTTCAGACTTCTGGGTTGCAAACCCGATCAATAGTTCTGACTCCATGGCAAAAGGCTTATGTTTAAACTTATCTAAGCTCAAGCATCTCTTTATCAACTAGGCTAGAGAAAAACATCAGAGGGAGAATTCGACTCTATCACACATAGAATCAGAGCTCTGCTCTCTGCGCGATGAGTGAAGTTTTGGGTTTATCACTGTTGAAGACAAATCTCATTTGGTTGAACTCGAGAACCAGAAGGCTCAGATCCTGAAGGAAAGAGAGGAACCCATTCATCTTCGAAGTAGAGCCATATGGCTGAAAGCAGGGGATGACAATAAAAGGTTTTTTCAAAACTATGCAAAGGGTAGAAAGGTTACAAACACCATTTGGAATCTACCTCTTCTTGAAGGAGGTGTTGCTAATACATTCAATAAACTCTCCCACCTTGGCTTTACTCACTTTAAGAACCTATACAAAATCCCTCCTGGTTCAAATCTTGCTGATATCATTAATTTGGCTGGTCACTTCCCCAAATTTGTTACTGAGGATGAGGTAGAGGCAATTTTCGCTCCCGTGACATCTGGTGAGCTTGAAGGCATGCTAAAATGGTTCAAAAAGGACAAGAGCCTGGGACCAAATGGCTGGACCATTGAATTCTACCTCGCTTTTTATGATCTCCTGGGATAAGATCTGCTAAAGGTGGTGGAAGAGTGCAGATTGTCCGGGTCTCTGTACAATGCTATCAATTCGACTTTCATTTCCCTCATTCCAAAGTCAAACACCCCATCCTCCTTTAATGACTACAGACCCATTTCTTTATGCAATTGTCTATACAAAATCATTTCCAAGATCATTGCAAATCACCTCCGCCCTATTCTCTCTCAACATATTGCTCCCCAACAATTTGCTTTTCTTGAACAACGACAAATTCATGAAGCCATTGGCCCGACCCAAGAAGCCATTCATACAATCTGGACCAGACACCAAAAAGCCATTACTCTAAAGATAGATCTGGCAAAAGATTTTGACCATGTCAGTTGGCTTTACATTAAGATGCTCCTTATCCATTTGGGCTTCCCCCACAATTTCATCACCTGGATCATGGCCTACATTACCTCACCCACCTTCAGTGTTCTCATCAATAAGTCTACATCTCATTTTCTTCACTCTGAGAGGGGGCTTAAACAAGGATGCCCCCTCTCACCTCTCCTTTTTTTGATTGTCGTGGACGGTCTCAGTTGATTGATTGCATCAGCTAAGAGAGACAGTGATCTTTATGGTCTTAAGATATCTAATGACTACTTCCTCACCCATTTACTTTTCATGGATGATGTTCTTATCTTTCTTGATGGTAGTATTTGGGATTCTCGCTCCTTTTCCAAGATTCTCTCTCTTTTCTCATCTGCTATTAGGATGTTGGCCAGTCATTCAAAATCTGCTATTACTTTTGCCCGAACCTCCATCCAAGAGACTCATTTTTCTCATCAGTTGTTCCTATACTACATCAATCCACTAGACTGGGGTCTCAAATACCTGGGGTTCTGGATTAAGCCTATCAGCCAGAAAACTGTTGATTAGGTTTGGCTCGTCACAAAACTGGAGAAAAGGCTTACCATATGGAGCCACAGATATTTGTCCAGTGCTGGTAGACTTGTTTTGGTTAAATCTGTTCTTAAGGCCACTCCTATATTTTGGATGGCACTTGCTTGGATTCCTAGGAGCATCTTGGCCCATTTGCAACAAATCTGCAATAGATATCTATGGAATGGGAACTAGGACAAACGAATTTTTGCATGGGTTTACTAGAGCAAGATAGCACTACCCAAAAACTGGGGAGGCTGGGGCCTAAAATATCTTCCTTTATTTGTGCAAGCACTTGCTACAAAAATGGGATGGACCTTGTTGACTGGACAGAGTCTTTGGACTGCCATCACATATCACAAGTATATTTGGCCTCAACAAATTATAGATTGGATTCATTTTCCTAGTTGGCCTAAATCTGGCATCTCATTTGTCTAGAAGGCACTCCTTCACTCTCTGTCGCTCATCAAGGATAATTTGGCCTGGAGAATCAACGATGGATGTATGGCTCGCATTGGTTTAGATCCATGGATTGGAAGTGGAGGAAGATATCAACTATCTAGAGAACTCATATAACATCTCCATTCACATGAGCTCAAGGTACTTGAAAACATTACAGATCCTCATAATTCCACCATTTTCACTCAAAGATGGAAATTCGCTTTAGAGCTCAATTTACCACAATGTTAGCACCAAGAATGGCATGATTATACCTCTACTCTATCTGAATCTCATATTAGGATAAAAGAGGGCTTGGATGATCTCATTTGGTGTGATTCGGACAGTGGTATATACTCACCTAAGTCTGGTTATTTAGCCCTGATCTCCCACAAGATACCGGATTTGATTACCTTCTGGTGGAAGTCTATATGGAAACTTACTGCGCCTCCTCGGACCAGACTATTTTTCTGGTGTATTCTAAAAGATAAAGTTCCCACTGGTGAAAATCTTATGCATCGATCCTTCCATGGGCCAAATTCCTGTACATTAAGCAAAAGATCATCGGAATTGACTTCACATCTGTTTCTGAATTGTTCAGCCCTGATTGATCTTTGGCAAAATATTTCCTCTACTATATGCTTCACGGGTTTCTAGGAAGGTGAAGGCATTAACAAAGCATGGGAAGGCTGGTACCATCAACATAAAGGGTTAAAACTTCAAAGTCTCCCTTTGATTATCAGCTGGCATCTCTGGCTGGCTTGGAATCATTCCATTTTCGACAACAAACCTGTGTGTTGGCTGCACACTGCGGCTTGTATAATATCATCATTTAATGAGATGCCTTAGCCTTCACAACCCCAAGCCTGCAGACCACATGCTCCTCCACTTATTGATAAAAACACCCCTTGGGCGTATTTTGATGGCACAACATAGCAGCAGGGATGTGGTGGTGGATTCATCCTATACATTAGTGATCATCATTACTTCAAAGTTAAGATGGGACTAGGGGTTGGAACAAACAATTTTGCTTAACTAATCACCCTTCATCATCTCTTGCATTTCTCTTTGGGGCATAACTGCATGAGCATTAATATATTTGGAGACTCAAAGATCATTATCAATTGGTTCAATAATACTACTGCTTGTCACATACACACACTCAGTAATATTTTGGATGAAATAAACATTTTCAAGGCTCAATTTAATAATATCACATGCAATCATATTTATAGGGAACATAACAATTGTGCTGATGAGCTATCCAAGGCAGCCACGATACTTCCCAGAGGAAAGTGGATGATCCAGGAACAGCAAGGGACAAATGCATACCACTATTATCACCGCCCTTACATAGATCTATATTATCACAGGGCCGAGAGCCCATGACCTAGTTATCTTTTTGGAAATTTTTGAACAAATGTTTTATCTTTGAATATATTATATAGGATATTTATGGATGGCCCTGCATGGCAAATGTACAGACTTAATACATGGTTCCTTTATATGAACATCCTGCATGATGTTTTAGATAGTATACAATTATTTTGCAGAACTATCAAATTTTTGACTGAGCCCTCTGGGCTAGACAAATTCAGCATATGCATATCGCATCTACAATATGTAATTTTTCAAGTTAATGAAAGATTACGATTTTTCAAGTGGAAAAAGTAAAACATACTTCTTGCTAGGACTCATTGGTGTCTTGGATTTATTTTCACTTACCATGTAAATATTGACTTTCCCTTGTGCACGATGATGGTGAAGGATTTCCCATCCTTAATGGGGTAGTACTAGTTGGCTCTCTGCATGAATATTGCATCCTACATGTACAAATAGGGACTTCCAAAAGCTACTCCATATACATCAGTGGGAACTACATTTAGTTCTACTTCATTAATTTAATCAACATTGATAGAAAATCATCATTGTTTGGTTACCTTTATTTCTACATCCTTGTTTACTCATCCTAATGGATATGGACTTGGATAATCACAAACTTCCAATCCTAGTTTGTTGACCATCTCTATTTCAATGATATCCGCCTGTGATCTTAAGTCGAATAGGGCATCAATATTTGTCTTCTTGAATTGTATCTTTCTATGGAAGATTCTAATGTTTTCATTATCTTCCTATTGTTAATGTCTACTCAGATTCACCTCCTTCTACACTAATGTACATACAATATTCTCATCCATGTTTCTGCTACTTTCAACTTGGTTGGTTGAGTTAGTTTCCATGAAATTCTCCTTCTTATTATATTTATTTTTGTTCTTCAGTTTAAGCTCTAGTTGTAACTTCCAACACTTCTCCTCTGTATGATCATCAATTATAGGGGTTGTAGTGGTTAGTAATATATTTGTACTAGTGTGTTAAAATTGTTTTCATTTTATCTTTTCGCATTTTCCACTTCTTCTTCCCTTCCTTAGAAGCATCTTTATGCTCTTTCTTCTTCGACCCACTTGATTTCTCTCAACCTATGTTCTTTAGGTATCGTGCCTATACACAATCCTTTTCCATTGATATAGGTTTAAATAGCATCACTTGCTTCTACAGATGACTATGTAGACCCCATAGATACATAAGGAGTACATTTGTGTTCTTTGGGGAGATACCTAGCATTATAATCATTTTTCTAAACTCTATGATGTACTCTTATACACTCTACCCATGTTTCTTCCTGAAGTACTGCCATCAAATCCACTAGTCCTCTACATAACCAATTAAGTAAGATTGTAAATTTATAAGGGCCTTAAAATCCTCCCACTTAGTCATTGGAGTATCTCCCTCCAACGTCAAACTCTCCATGTGGATTTCTTACCAAGTCATTGCATGATTGTCTAATTTTAGCCAAGAAAATGAAATATTTTTTTCTTCCTCTATATGATGAACACTAAAATAAACTCCTAATTATTGCAACTAGTGATTTAGCTTCAAAGCATCAATCTCACCTTGATATGGCTTTATTTTTAGCTTCACTTCCATTTTGAATAGGGATCATGAATGTGTCAAGGCACTTGAACTAGGTTGATCTTTTTCAAGTTCTTTTTTTATCTCCTTCTCTATTTGTTTACGATGCCCCGATCTCCCCTCTAATCAGATGTCTACCTTATAACTCCCATCTTCTCTGAATAAATCAATCTTATTGGTTAAGGATGCCATGATGAGGCTCATGTGACATTTTATATGTGTAACTTATGCTTCTAGTCACTCAAACATCTCCTCTTCAAAATCATGAGAGTTATTCACATATTCATTCGTCATGGTTAGGTTTTTGTGACTTTTTGCTTAACCTATATAGATCCCCTATAACTTCCCACAATATACCCAAAGAAACCTACTTCAATGCCAATAGGATCTATAAATTTCCTTGGATATTCTACTAGACAATTCGTTGCAATATATCTAATAAAATTATGGTTAAAATCAAAAGTTTATGTTATGAGTATTTATTTCTACTTAGATTTTTGGATTTATAACCTATTTTTTATTGTGTATGCATGCGAATTATAATTATGCCAAAAATAGAGAACAACAAGAAAAAACTCACAAACCACAAATTAACACAAAATATAACCTAGGAAACCCTTTTGGGAGAAAACCCAACTATAATGTGAGATCACTCTCCTCGCTTTCTCTTAATGGAAAATGGATAAAGTACAAAGAAGTGAGGCTTGTGGCCCAGGGCTACTACAATGCACTAATCCTATTTTTTTCTCTCTCCCTATGCAATCATTGCCTAGTCTACTCATATATGGAACAAAAGGCACTCAAATAGAATGGACCCATTTTCCTCCTAGTGGTTGAGTTATAACATAGCTTAATAACCTAGTATTGGTTAATTTGGACTCCTTCAACTCTTAACTAGAGTTACTAAATTGACTCTTCTAGATTCTTCGTCATCATGATTATGTGCCAACCCATTTTTCTATGAATAATAGGGGCTAATGTGACATCCTCTTGAATTAGGGTGGTCAAAATAGGAAGCTCAACTTTCAAGTGGCATAACTTTTTCATATAGAATCTGATTGAGGTGATTATTGTGTCATTGGAAAGCTCTATATGTGTAGAATAGAAAGAAAAAAATGTACCAAAAAGAAGATAATTTTTACCCCAAAAAGTTCCATTTAATGCCTCAAACTACTCCTAGAGGGTTTCAAACCCCAATTTGTCAAACTCGGTGACACCGGTAAAAATGGTCCTATGAGCTAATTACTCCACTTTTTCCACTCTAAAAGAATTGAGATGGATGAAAATCAATATAATGATCGAATCTGGATCATTAATTCTTAGTAAATTTTTTTAATTCCCCTTTCGGACATCAACAAAAATACAAGTGTAAAAGTATACAAGTAATTTTAGAAATTCCGAGCTTCATTTGTTAGTGCATTGTCTTAGAGTACAGTTTGATTATAGGGAGGTACATAAGATTCAAAAAAGTGTTCTAAACCTATTGGAAGGTTATCGAAGGAAATAAAATATCAATTCTAAGTCTATAGGACAACTTCAAGAGAAAGATCAACATAAGACTTCTCAAATTACTACAATCATGGGGACTTTAGTTTAATTGAAGTGACAAGTTTCTATGTTGGAGTTCAATGTAACATGTTGTGAAACATAGTCATTGATTTTTCAAAAGGAGAAAATTTTGAGGCATCTAACAAGGGGAAATATATCCATTCAAATTCTTCTATTCATAGAGAGGAAGAAACAATTTACCAACTTTTAGAGAATGTTGAAATTGTCAAATTGGACTCAAATTAAATTGAGGGAGTTGTGGATGAAGTAATAATATGACATGCCTTTTTGTTAAAATGATATGTTTTTTAAAGTAGTTAGATATATAAATATGTTTTGTATAACCTACACCAGTAAGATATACTAGAAGGTATTATTTCATCTTTGTATGGCTATAACTATAGGCTAGTGGAAAGATTGTCAATTTTTTTAAAGACTTTTGAAGTAAACTTCTTGTTGTCTTTGATACAAATTTTTCTTACTATAATATTTCCCATTTACGGTTTAAAAAGATAAGGATTAACATATTAGCCCAATATGTTAGCTTGAGTATTGGAGTTCTATGACTAACAAGTAAGAGGTCTCAAGATCGAGTTAATATGTTAACTTGAGTATTGGAGTGTTATGAATGACAAGTAAGAGGTCTCAACCTCCAGTTTTTTTGATCGATTTTGTATGCAATGTATTTCATATTTATGAGCTTTAGTTGATGTTCTTAATGAAGTGCATTAAATTTATTCCACTCACTTTACACTAAGTCCCATCCTAATAATAATAATAATAATAAATCCAAACATTTTTTAAAGAACAAATTAACATTACATTTTTATAATATAATTTTTAAATAAGATAAAATTATTAATTTATCATTTTATAAATAATATCTCCATATTTTTTGTTTTTTAAGCATATTTTTCAATTATTTTTGTCTAAAATTTGATAGTGAATTATTGGAATTAAGTTTAAGTTGTGTAATTTGCATAATTTGAATTTCTTAAATGTTTTTCATAGTATTTAATCTATTTATACATTCAAAAATACATCTTAAATCATGAAAAATCACAATTCCACCCAAAATTATATTAATGGATTCCAATAAAAAAACCAAAACATTATTAAATAGTTAATCTATAAATTTCTTTTTTACTAAAATTATAACTCAATCCATTTAAAAAAAAATAATTATGCATTTATACTTTGCAATTAAAACATATCACCATTATCCATCGGTAGCACAAATAAATTCTGATTTAAAAAAAACAAACTTAAATCTGAAATTTAATGGAAAGAAAAATATACAACGAAAAAAATAATTATTACTATAGATTATTTTCTATAGGAGTAAAATCTATATAAATTGTTTTAATTTTAAATTCTATAATATAAAATTATTTATTTTATCATAATTCCTTGTCGCATCAAAATTTCTCCTTAAGTTATAAGTCGTATTATTCTTGTGGTCATAGTATTTTTGTGTTATTATTATTCTATAAACTGATATCTTCTTCTTAATTTAGCTAATATTTGCATGCTTATGCCAATCTTGCTTGGGAAACAAGTGTTTTTGACTGAAATTTGAAACAATTTTAGAAATCCTCTTATTTTTTATATTTTTCAATTTGTTTTTGTACTTTAGGTGCTTAATCATAGTCGTGTTCTTAATGGGAAAAAATCCCTTCTATAAGGAGAATAAGATAAGGTGTATATTTATGTTTAATTTTGAAATTATAAATTATAAAACATTTTTGAATGTGCTCCAACATTTTTCTTAATTTTCTAAATATATTACCACCCCAAATTTCACAACCTATAAAATAACATAAATCATTGAAGTCTCAAAAAAAATTACATCTTATCCCATAACCAAAAACCAAATAATTTACGATTAATATACATAATAGTCACTTAAATTCTAATTCAAATAATTGACAAAAAAAATATTATTCTCCTTATTTAAATTCAGTTTCCATATTAACGTGTTAAACCTTTAATAGACATATTATTACAAAAACTTTATAACTTTTACAAAATCTATTCTCCTTATTTAAATTCAGTTTCCATATTAACGTGTTAAACCATTAATAAACATATTATTACAAAACAAGTTGGACGGAGGAGCTAGGGTTCAAAGCAGGAAGCAACAGGAGGAACGAGCTGAGAACCATGGAGGTGCCAAGAGGAGGGAGCTCCACTCCCTCCTACAGCAACTTTGTTTTGAATAAAAGCAGAGAAACACGTTTGAATGGATTCAGGAGACCCTGGGAGAAAGGAAAAAAAAACATAGACTCAACAGAACTGGAAAGCAACAAAGATGATGTTCAGGAAGAAACTCACGAGACGGTCAGAAGGGAGAAGAATCCATAGGACAACAGTTAGGAAAAAAGGGTACAACTTGGCAGAGGGATCTTGGAAGCCCAAGATTGCCATCAAACCTAGGGTGGTTCTGAATGATCCTAAACTGCAGGAGAACAGAGATCACATGACGACTTATGCTATTATCTGTAAGTTTATGGGCTTATGGCCCATATAGAAGAATCTGTACACTTGGATCAGAAACAACTGGAAACCAAAGGGGGATATAACTCTTCGTCTAGGGTCCAAGGGCTTCTTCACAATGGTTTTCAACAACCTAAAGGATAAAGACAGAGTTTTCGAAGGAGGACCTTATTTCTATGCTGCCGTAGGACTCTATATGCAACCTTGGATAATGAAATTTGTCCCAGAGTGGGAGACATTCACTTTGATCCTGGTATGGATAAGATTTTACTCCCTACCTCTAGATTATTGGCTGCTTAAATCCTTGAAAGCTATAGAGGCAACTCTGAGAGGGAAATATACTTCCTTCGCATGAATATGTGTGGAAATGGACTTATTGGGAGCTCTCCTGGATGAAGTTGTCTTAGAAGTGTATGATGAGGAATGGGTACAGACGATGGACTATGAACATGTCCCTTTTAGATGCCGAAAATGTCATGAATGCAGACACCTTTTCAGATATTTCCCACAAAACAAGCGGGAGGAGAATCTGAGGACCAACATACACAAAGATCCCGAAGGATTCACCAAGATAGGAGGCATAGGGAAAGGCAGAGGAAGAAGGTATCAGAAACAATAGAGTGATAACAAAGTAGCAAGTCACAATAGTTTTGAAATTTTAGAGGAAGAAGGGGGGAAGAGTGAAAAAGATGTTACTCTGGACAATCATCCTAAAGAGACAGAAAAGGAAGATAGCATGGAAATAATACAGGATAACAACAAACTACAAGAAGGCATACCAAACAACATGGAACAAAGCAGGGATCAAGAGATGACCCCTAGTGAAGTTGGGACTGAGGACCAAGAGCTATATGAGATACTTGAGAGGGAGAATCTTGATTTGGAGAAATTCTTAAATCAAGGAACTAGCAAAGGGATAGACTCCCTACCACAAGAAGAGTTTGACAGAGTACAACATCTTTTCCTCTGGTGATCTCAGATAAAAACCCCAGGAAACAAAAGAAGCCATGAAAGCCAGGACCAGGGAGGGGTCAAATCAATGGAGGAAATATCAAGACACTTGGCTAGGAACCTAGGTAGGAAAAGAGGCAGAAAGAGTCAAAATGAACTGCTAATAGAGTGTGGAAAGCTCATGATCAACTCAGGTAAGATGGAAGATCTTACCAATTACTCATTCAAAATCTCATCATCATGAAGCTCACAAGTTGGAATATTAGGGGTCTAGGAAGTAAAAGAAAGCAGAGGAATCTCAGTAGCAGAATAAAAGAAGAAAACCCAGATATGGTGTTCATACAGGAAACAAAATGTTCAATAGATAAAGTCCGAAAGATACATGGCAAATGGCTCAGTAAGTATGAATACTTAGAAGTAAAAGCCAATAATACAATAGGAGGGATTCTCACTCTCTGAAATCCCCAAAAATTTGACATTTTGGATGTAGAAGCATCTAGGAACCATCTTTCAATGATTATCCAACCTTTAGGTGACAGGGATATTTATATGGTTACTAATGTCTATGGTCCTCAAAATCCTAACAATAAACTCAATCTTCTCACCTCACTGGAAGAGCTTAGACAGAGACACCCAGCAATACCTTAGATTCTGGGTGGAGATTTCAACATGATCAAATCTCTTATAGAAAAAAAAAGGAGGCACTAGACTAATAGGCAAGGATTTTATTGCCTTTCAGAACTTCCTCATCAATTTGATGCTAGTGGACCTAGAAACAGCAAATGGGATCTTCACCTAGAACAATAAGAGGGGAGAAGCTTCACAAGTTGCTTCAAAACTAGATAGATTCCTAATCTCAGAAAAGCTCCTCCTCTCGGGACCTAACTTGAATTCTTTTATCATACCTTTTGGAGGGTCAGACCACTGGCCAATTCAGCTAGAAGCTTCTTTTATTGGCACTCCAAGGAACATACCCTTCAAGTTTGAAAATGTTTGGCTTACTCACCCTAATTTCATATCCAACATTGATGAGTGGTGGAAGGAAGATTTACTGATTCAAGGCACAAAAATGTTCATGTTGCAACAGAGACTCAAGCACATCAAGAATAAATTCAAAGATTGGAACAAAAGTGAGTTTGGGAAAATTTTTAAATCAAAAGAGAAGTGGAACAAAAGCTTCATAATATTAACCAAACTCTTATCAAGAAAGGCTTCACTGAGGATAGGAAATTGCAAGAACAATCACTACAATAGGAATGGGACACCAGAGGTCAGCAGGAGGAAAACTTCTGGAAGCAAAAATCAAGAGTATAATGGCTCAAAGAAGGAGAAAGAAACACAAGGTTTTTTCACAAATCTACCATGGAACACCAGGCCCATAATCGGTTCACAAAGCTCATAGATCTGCTAGGAAGAGAGCTCAACACACACAAAGATATGAAATATGTCCTAGTACAACATTTTCAAAAAATAGCAGAGGAGCCTATCTCAAATAGATCACTAGCTATCAAAAAATTTACAAAGCATATTCCAAAACTAGTTTCCAGGGAAGACAATTTCAATCTCAACAAACCAGTATCAAAATAATAGGTAAAAGAAGTAATAAATGAGATGCACAATGGGAAAGTGCCTGGACTGGACGGTTTTAACGTAGACTTCTTCAAAGCAAGCTTGGAAATAGTCAAAAAGTATATTCTAGAAGTGGTGGAGGACTCGAGGATTTCAAAAACAATCCTAAAAGCGTTAAGCACCTCTTTCATTTCCCTCATTCCTAAACAGGATAAAGCAATGACTCCATATCGGTTCAGGCTCATAGCCCTTTGTAATGTGATATACAAAATCATCTCCAGAGTTATTGCAAACAGACTAAAGCCCCTCCTACCAACACTCATTTGGAGGAGCTAACTCGTTATGTGGAAGGAAGGCAAAGTCTTAACAACATCATTCAAGCTCATGAAATAGTCCACCCTCTCAAGAATAATAAGCAAGCAGGGATGATCATTCAACTGGACCTAGCGAAATCTTATGGCAAACTGAGCTAGTTATATATCAAAGAAGTTCTAATTGCCTATGACTTTAACCAGAATTGGATAAGATGGGTTATGGCTTTGGCTACTTCAGCCAGCTTTTCCATCCTCCTCAATGGCTTTCCCTCCAAATCGTTTTGACCCTCGAGAGGCCTCAGGCAAGGAGATTTGCTTTCACCATTTCTTTTTATTCTCATGATGGAAGGATTAGGCAAAGAAATCACTTCTGCCAAAAGGGAGGGTACAATCCAGGGTCTCAAGCTTACCCAGGAAGGGAACATGTTAACTCATCAGCAATTTGTTGATGACACTATGTTATAGGGCATACCGACGGTCAAAAAAGTCAAAGCCTACAAACAAATCCTGTAGGATTTTGCTTTAGCAGTTGGTACAGAGGTAGTCTCTCAAAATTTAAATTGGTTTTTTCAATACAAATATTGCAATTTAGAGAAACCTCTCCAAAATTCTCATATTTCAGAGAGACCAACTCCCCTCCAAATATCTGGGAATACCTCTGATTGAAAAACCTCAAAGCAAAGAGGTTTGGGAAACTTTGATCAATAAACTAAAGGAAAAAATATGCAAGTGGACAAGTATATCTTTAAACCTTGCTAGCAGGCTCGTTCTCACAACGACGGTCCTACAGTCTCTTCCAATTTATATGTTTTCAGCTCTTCCCATCCCTGGTGGAGTTGCCCAGCAAATCAGGAACATGCAAAGAGACTTTCTTTCGGGAAAAGGTGAGGAAAAGAAGAAATGGGCACTAGTAGGTTGGGAAAAACTTTGCATGCCCAAACCTCATGGGGGTCTTGGTCTCCATGACTCGGAAACTCTTAAAAAAATTTTGGGGGCCAAACTTTGGTGGAGATGTCTAAAGGAGTCCAGCAACCCATGGGCCAAGCTTTGGAAGGAGAAATACGCAAAAAATTAGAGAGAGGGGGACTTATTCAGAATGACAGGGCACATCAGGGGTTCCCACATCTGTAATAATGCTTGGGAGAACATAGCTCTAGTTCAGAATCACAGCTTCTAGGAGATTGGGAATGGAAACCTTGCCTGGTTTTGGGAGGATAAATGGCAACAGGAATCCAACTTAAGTAGATAAGGACTGGACATTCTCAGAGAGGACACTATCAACAAAGGAATAAAAAAGGTTAGCGAATTTTGGGATAAAACTAGAAATAGCGGCAAGTGGAGAACTTGGAAAGTACCAACTAATAGTGAAGAATCTCCTTTGAAGACCTAGGCAAAAACTCTTGCCAAAATCCTGGGAAAAAGAAAAATTTTGACCTCGTCGTCCCCAGATCAACTTAGATGGGGAAGAAGCAGTGAGGGAAATTTCAACCTCAAAGAAGCCAAAGATGTGGTCACTGGATACAATTTTTCAAACCCGGATAACACTTGGAAGGACCTATGGAAGCACCCTCAATGGATGAAAATCAAGTTGTTTATGTGGATGGTTCATCACAAAAAGATTTTGACTTGGGAAAATCTCAGAAAGAAAGGTTTTGTAGGACCTTCCAAATGCCAGTTATGTGGTATCCAAGAAGAAATGAGGGATCACCTTCTCAACTTCTACACTTTCACCTCTATCCTATGGAACTGGGCAGCCTGTATCTTTAAACAAACTGACAGAGATTGAAACGACATCTCCAAAACCTTAAACAATTAGAGAAAAAAACTCTCAGAGAATGAGACTGTCAACTCAACCTGGACCCTGATCCCAGGCTTCCTTATCTGGAATGTCTGGAAAGAGCGCAATAACAGAATTTTCAAGGACAAATCCAGCCCGCCCCAAATCATCATAAATCAACTCCTCAGGCAGCTCAAAGAGAGTATTAATACTTTTCAGAAGAACCCTACTAAGAATCAGCCTTCTCATCAAGACGCTCGAATTCTTCTTCTTTTGGGCCTACAGAAGATGATCCCTCAGGGCTCAATCCAGATTCCATCTCGCGCTACTATGAGGTAGGACTTCCGGCATCCCCCCCCAGGTACTTAAAATTAGATACAGATGGAGCCTCGAAAAATAACCCAGGGGAAGCAGGGTATGGAGGTGCCATCGGAGATGACAAGGGGAATTTAATAGTCATATTCCACAGCTACTTAGGGAATGCTACCAACAACATGGCGGAAGTAATGGCCATAGAACAATGCTTAGAGAAACTGAGAAATCTCAACATGAAGAACTCCATAGTAGAAGCTGATTCAAAATTAACAATCAATTCTATAAAAAGAATAGCTAATGGCTCAGACCCTGAGAAAATCTCGCACCACTAGAGACTGTTGCAGGTTTATCGGTGCATTCAATCACATCTAAGAATCCTGAGAACCCTAAGTTTTTCTCATGTGCGCAGAAATGCCAACAGAGTAGTGGACCAACTGGAAAATGAAGGGGTGCTCTGCAAGAATGAATACAATTTTTACAAATGGGAAATGATGCCTGCAGGGAATTTGAGAGAAGAATGCTATAGTTTGGCTCGTGCTGACAATAAGATTTTTCTCAAGCTGGGTAGGGAAGAGGATGGTGGATTGGGGTTCATCTAACCTCTGTTGTCGATTGCGATGTTTTGAAGGCTCTCTTTTGGATGGCAGGCAGCGAAGTACAAGTGGTTTTCATTCACAAAGGAATTAGAGGCAAAGCGGTTTTATGGTTTATCGCGCGCATCTAAGCCCTAAAGTGGTTTTACAAGGTTTGCCTCCGATGTCATTCATCAATCAACACGTGGCAGCGGGCAGAGAGAGAATACCACCCATATCGCGCGGGTTATCCTCGTGCTTCTTCTCTGTGCGACATTCTCCTCAGCCATCGGATTAGGGGAGGGAAGATCAACGGCTCTAATACGTCGAGCTAGTTCGAGGAGTTATCCTTTGTGCTTTCTGAGTTCTATGTGTTGGCTCCTGAATGGCGGATCTCTTAGTTGCACGGGTTTTAACCCCCAGGGCAAACCCGATTGTTTCTGTGCTTTGAGTCTATTCTCCTTTTGTGTACGAGAGTTGGTTTTTTAGAGGGTTGTTTGTTTTAAGGATTGCAGCCCGTTGTTTAGGATTTGGAGGTCCCTAGCTGTGCCCGTTGACTATGTTCGGGACTTATAACATAGTTTTGTAAATTTTTAAACCTTTGAATGAGAAACGAAAAACACTCTTGCTTTAGCAACAAAAAAAAAGCATATTATTACAAAAACTTTATAACTTTTACAAAATCTATCTATATAGTCTAATTTTATAAATAATAATACAATACCTCTAAAAACTCAATTCTAATTAAATACAATCCTTGAAGTTTTAAATTAACAAAAACTACTTGTTAATACTTGGTCTATTAACATATAAAAATAGATATAATTGAATCGTTTACTCTACAATTTCATTTCCTTTAGTTTCTAACACTCTTTATTTAAAAATAGATATAATTGAATTTTTTTCCATTCCATGGTATTTTCCATTTTTGTTTAAAATAATAATAATTGATTTTACTAAAATATTATATTTTAGTTATAACAACGGTCAACTAATTTTTATTGTACGAGTTTTTGGAATAAAGAAACGGTCAACTAATTTTTATTGTATGACTTTTTGGAATAAAGGAACATTAATCATATGAATGGTATTGTAATAATAGTTAAAAAATTGCCTTCAAATTTATAAACAAAATATAAATTTAGTAAGAGTAATATATATATTAAATTACAAATTGATAATTAATGATACATTTTAAATATATGAGGTTCAATCGAACATAATTTTGCTTTTATTTGTGTGTTAGAATTTCTACCTAATATTTAATTAATATATTAAATTTTTATCTTTTCATAATCAATTAAATGTTAATTTTCAGGTTTTATTTAAAATTTTAAAATTAAAAACTTTATTCAAATAACTATAATATTAAAATTATTAAATTATTTTATTCTGTTTTTCGAATTTCTACCTAATAAATTAATAATTATATATTTTTATTTTTTATTTTTTTCTGTGTGGTTCACGAATACTGTTGCAGCTAGGATCACACTCCTCTGCTTATTCACTGGCCTAACCCCAAGAGCTTTCCGGAATTGACCCTTGACCTCCTATCTAGTGAAGCCCCAACTTGACAGACTGAACTAACCGTTGGAGCTATTAATTATATAATTTTATTTAACTGAAAACTAGAATTTTAATATCTATAAATATTTATTTAATAAAGTTAGACTTTAAAGATAAATAAATAAAATCAATATTATGATTTATTTGATTCGTCATATATATATATATACTAAAAATGATTCATATCTGTGTAAATTAATATTTTTATTTGAAAAAAAAAATTACATTGTGATTGCATGCCATTTAGTCTATGGTTTAAGTGAAATTTTAAATAATATAATAAAAATATTTTATATAATTAATAACATAATAACTTTAGTACTGTCATCAAGTTATATATTAAATTAGTATATGAAAATATTTATTATAAAATTAAGAGATTCATTTCAGTAAAATATATAACTATCCTTTTTAGATTTAAACATTTAATATTTAAATTGTATATTCTTAAAATATTATTTTAATTTTTAACATTAAAATTTAATATATTAATAAATTTAAAGTTCAAACTTTTTTTATTCTATTAGAATCATTTCCAAAACACATTTTCTCAGAAATAAACTTCCAAATATTTCGAAGTACTCCAAATTATTTTAATTCAATTTAAACACATCCCCAAACAAATAATCATTAAACATTTTTGTTGTCATAATAATTCAAAACAACCAAACAAAAATATATTAATAAAAAATAAATAAAAAAAAAAAACAAAAAACAGTTTCTTTCCACATGCAAATAATTGAATTTATTCAAATATATATTTTACCTATAATAATAGCCCATTTTACGTACTATCCGGAATATCAAAATTGAGTAATTATAAGTCAAGCTTCCAAAATATTTCCAAGTCCTTCAAATTATTATCGATTATGTACTTTTTAATTCCCATTGCTAAATTTAAAACAAACAAAGAAAATAATCTTAAAATAAAAAAATAAAAAAATACTAAAACAATTTCTATGCAACTATGCAAATAATTGAATTTACTAATGTATTATATTTTAGCTATAATAACATGTCTTTGTACACATCATCCCGAAGATATCAATCATTATGAGGACATAACATGCCCACTAGGGAATATGAATCTTGAGATACCGTAGATGCCAAAACTGTGACAGCGTGTTGGACGCCATAGTTCTTTGCAAATATGCAAATAATGGAATTTAATTGAGTATTATATTTTACTTATAATAATAATAGCCCATTGTAGACATCACCCCGAAGATATGTGTGAAGCTTCCAACTATTTTTCAAGTCCTTGAAACAAATCATGCATTCAAGCCCCTCCAAATGGAAGATTCATGCATTCTTCCTTCATTCAATCTATGAACTCTTCAATTCAAAACCATTCTCAACTTGGAAGGTTTGGTTGTTGTTAATACTCTCGTTCAAGATCCTTGTATGAAAAAAAAGCAAAGAAAAGATTATTAAGGCTTATTATAAATTATTATTTTTATGCTTATTATAAATTAATATTTCTCATATTGTTAACTTAATAGTGAGATAATTATCAATTGTTGTTATCTATTTGATGTAGGTTGATTCATTATTGTTATTAAAAAAAAAACATATCACTTGGAATTATACAATGGTCTGTAAGGGGTTACGCTTTCACTCCTGTCAAATGCCTCTCGATCTTGGGTCGTTAACCTATTCCCTTACATCCAAAGAAGACAAGTCCTTAACCAAGTTGAAGCATATTTAGGACATACTCCAAGCCCAAGCCCATTATAAATTATTATTACATGTTAAGAAAAATGAATATAGATTTAAAAATTTAATTCTATTATTCTAATTATAAAAATTGTATTTTACTTTTAATATTTAATAACTTTTATTTTTTTAAGCTAAGATTGTATTACCTCACAAAATCAAAGTTTCTAGTACATAGTTTATCCATCCACTATCATCATTATTTACGATAGATAGTCTCAATCTACCGAATGGGAAACAATATATTTTTTACCGTGTGTTGATAGTGTAATTAGTCCAAAACTACAAAATTGTAACATTTGCAACATAACTAGAGCATCTACAGTATCAACATACAACAAAAAACAATTAGCAACCATTCAATAGCTAGGATTTAGAAGAAGTGGTGGGTGTTAGATCTCTTGCACTAGAACCTGGGGGAGCAGAGGTTGTCGCAATGCATGGAATATGACGATCAATTTGAGTCAGTTGAGCATCCATCCTCTCCACAAAGAACTATAGTTTCCATAATTCTCTTTTCACATCCTCAAGACTAGCGGAATCATTATATTTCACAAATTGTTTTTCCATAAGAATCCTACCTATCGGGGTTTTCATTTTCTAGTAAAGAAATAATTCTTGAAGATATTATTTTTTTCGAACCCTAATGTGGCGAGGATCATAAATCCATTGCCCAAATTCCTCCAATAGCTTTGAATCAGAAAAGGCATGCATGTCTCTAGCTATCACGACCTCAAGGTGTTTAATTTGACTTCAAATATCAGGGGGAAAAACCGAGTGGAATGACTCAACAACTTATTGGCCTTGTTGATGGGCTTGATTACGGCCTTGTGGGCCTCAGCCTCTCCCCCCCTGCTCTTCTACTCCTCATGCATTGATGTTGCATAGGAGTTGGCTGATAATGATGTCGAAAGTCAACACTAGTTTCGCTAGGATGAAAATGCGACAAAAGAAGCACAAGTGTTCAGGACACCAGCTAAACAAGGAGGATAGGGCTCCAAAGAAGGTTGGTATGACTCATACTGGGAATAAAACAATAACTCAAGACATGTAAACATGAATTCAACTAGAACCAGACCAAAACATCGAAGATACAACCCCTACACTAGTATCTAACCCTAGTATGACCATTGTTGGCCTAGATAAATAGCTTCAACCAAGCAACAAGCCAATTCACAATGTCGTAGTCAAGGGTTACTATCATACTAACAAACCCAAAGCTAAAATATAATGCAACAATAGAATTAAGATAAACAAAGGACTTTGGAATTACTAGTAGTAAGCCAAGCTCCAAGTGCTACATGTAGGAAAGTAGCATTGCATTTGGAAGACCAGAAATGTTGACGGAAGCTTGGCCTCCAAACTCAAAAATTAACTCCAAATCTAAATTCCCAACTTGCTCCCTAGTCAAAGAGCCTCTGGTCTCTATACCATAAATTATCGTATCACTTCTTGTAAGGAGTTGTCATCTTTAATTCTAGTGTGTTAATATCTCACTTAGGTTTGGCAATTTTCCAAAGTTTACAAACCAACTAAAGTCCGCACTTCGTTCCAACCTGATAACCTCCCAAAACATTGGTCAAAACATTCTAAATATGGCAACATACCAATTCTTGGTTGGGCAGTGGCACAATCAATATTGTCACTCCCTTATCTAGTTATAAATGGCATGCATTCGGATGAGCAAGGGATAATAACACTACATGTGACTGCATGCACATGGGTGGGCACTCCACCCGCAACCTTTAATTGCCTTCATTCTTCAAGGTGATAGGATCGACTACCCATGCCACCATCTTCCTTGGGCCACACCCCCATCAAGGGAACCTGATTTCCATTCTCCCTAACCCCTTAAGGACTAGACTTGTCTGGTACCAAAATATTGACTAGGTTGTTGTGCTAGTCCATCAAATATTCTGAGTGCCAACCATTCTCTAATCTTCTTCCTTGATGCATACAACCCAAATTAGCTAAGTAGTTGGAAACAATATTTCCTATTCTCTGAGTACGGGACAATATGATACAGTTAAAGGATTGGAGCAATAATTGAATTCAATAAATTGGATTAATAAGCCTCCGGATTCTTGAATTTTTCTTGACTATAACTCCTTGGATTAATTTCTGGGTGGTTCTTATATCTAAGTAAGAGTCCCCATTTACATGGATCTTCGTGTATCCCATTGATAGAGCCAATTTAAGATCCTTCTCCAAAGCAAAGAATTCAGCTTCATTGTTACTGGCTATACCACAATCTACTACGAAGATCCATAGAACCTAATTTCTCAAGTATCTTATAGTTCCTCTAAGTCTTGTTAAGCTAATATTTCCTTTTGAAGATCCATTAAAATTGAGCTTTACAAAGCCCACCCAAGGAGGAAAATTTACTAAGGGAGAAGAAGTATAAGGAGGAGGGGGCTTTTGTGAAGCAAGTGAAATCATACTTAGAGAAAGGTCAAGTTTGTTCAGAATAAGAGCTTCATCGGGTTGTGTTTTTCAGTCATCTTGGTGCGAAGGTTTCATTAGGATAGCTTATAGAAATATAGTGATAGAATTGCAACTACTCCAGAAACTTAATCTAAATCAAGAGACACAATTCTACTTTACTAATCTACATAAATTAATTCACAATTTAGAAAAACATTCGTAAACATGCATCAGTCGCATACACAAGTACATAGATGTATCTATGGTGAACCAACTGGTAAAAAAACCTTAAGTCTTCTTGCATTAATTAGATGAATAGAGAATCTATTGCAGTTGTTGATCCAGCTCTGAGTTCAACCTACAAAAGAATAATTGTTCTCTTTTCTCAATGAGAAGCCCTGACCCAAAATTACTCAATTATATTCCCTCCAAGCCTCTTATTTCCTTGCGCAAGTCTTGAGTAAATTAGCCCCTATTCTTTAGGAATTTCCTCGAAAATTAATGGACAATTCCCAAGGATTGATCATTGATTGCATGCGACACTTGTACACTCAAAACTAGTCTACAACTGATGTTACAATGCCTTGGAATCTCCGCCACAGTTCAACAATTTGAATTCCTTGCATGCATGAAATATTTTTGGTTGATTGACCAGTAAACTGGATGTATCTAAGTTAGATTGTTGTCCCATTGAACAACTGACCTCCAACTAGTTCTATTAATTGTTAGAACTAGTTTAACTAAGTACAACTAGAAATAGCTAAACTAGATTGGTACAAATTAGCAATCAACACATGCAAACTGAAATCCAAGTCCACTAACTTGAATTTACTAAGCTAACTGAGTGACAAGAAGCATGCCACCTCAGTTAATTGCCTCCAAGTTGTTTGTTGATGTGGAAATTTCAAATTTACTCAATTTGACTTAGGCTAAAGTCAAATTAATCCTTTGGTGCTACATTTTTTTCAACACTCTCTGTTAGCAATAAAGGGATTTTCCACCAACCCTATCTAACACTTATGGAATGTACTATATCACTATCTCTCACTATTTTTGCTACTACTACAACAAATGCAACTGAGAAGCATTACAAAAAAAAACATTGAATCAACTATCTCTACAACTGTCTACTAGGAAAATTGTGTTGCTTCTAACTCTATTATTGAGCATCCTACTATGTTGTTAACACTACTATGCACTCCTCAGTATCTAACTAACACTGATCCTCTTGCTACTGAACATATTGGGTTCCTGTAGCAAGGTAATGACCCATGAGGCGAACACCTCAATGAAACTTGCCCAAATTTTTACAACTCTGGGACTAAGGATCTACATCACCCCACCTCACTCCTAAATCTATAGTTGCATGCATGGAAAAATATGCCTCCATCTTGTAGAGTTTTCTCACTATCACTTTCTTGGTAGCTACATGTTTTAGGAAGGGTTTCCCCTTATTGAAGATAACACCATAGCCTTTATCCTCCATTACTACTATGGAGATCAAGTTCTTCTTCAGCCAAGATACAAACATAACATCTTTGAGGCAAAGAATAGAGCCAGAGGTCCCCTTAAAGGTTACGGTACCAATTCATGTATCATTGTACCTCTCATTGTCCCCAAGCTCAATATGCATCCAAAGATCTTTCTCCTCGAATTCACTCAAAACTTCTTGTTTCTTGTTATATGGTAAAAGGAACCATAATCTAGGTACCAATCACTCCCTCTTACTATGATGGCCAAGCAAGCAACAAGGGTGAAATCTAGCTCAAACTAAGAAGCCAAGGCATCTCCTTATGCTCCTAGTGTAGGCTCCTTGCTATATTTCCTTTTCGGACACTTTGTTGCATAGTGTCTAAATTAATGGAAGTGGAATCATTTATCTTACCCATGTCTTTCTTCTTGCCATTACTTTGGCTAGACTTAGCCCTCACCTTGGGACTTCTTCCCCTTGGAATTCATTCCTTTTCCAACTAGAGTAAAGTTTTGTTCCTCTTCTTTGGATGTTACTCCATCTCTAGTATTTCTCTTAAATTCTTCTTGAACCAAATCAGAACACAACCTTTCCCAATTTGGTAATTTTTCCCCTCCATTCACAGAGTCCTATCAACCATGCCAAGATTTTGGAAGGCCTAGAAGATCTAGGCTCACCAGGTCATATTCCACAAAATTCACACCAACCATCCAAGGTCATCCCAAACTTGTGTAAATCTGGTAAGGTACTGCATAATAGTATCATTCTTCTACATCTTAGTGTTTCGAATTTTGTCTTTCAGGGCCAATTTTCTATGGTCATTGTTATTTTTTAATAGCTCAATTAGTGTCTTCCATATTTCAAAAGGAGTTTCTTTCCCATGGAGATTTGATACAATTTGGTCTCTCACTCCCTCCACTATTATTCTCCTCACCTTGGATACATATTTCTTCCATTGGGTTAGGTTTTGGGCATCATCTGATCCTAGTTTTGGAATGTTTGTCTTGACACATTCCATAAATCCATTGTCATCGAGCACTTCCTCCATGTGATCCTTCTAGGCAATGAAATTCGAGCTTCCTTCCAAGGCATAATCTAATCTCAATCCATTGAAGGCCATTCTCCCAACTCTGAGGAAAACCCGCTACACTAAAGCTGCAAATTCGAACCTCTTGAGGAACAAATTCAAAATTCTTGTTCTAATGTGAATCCTGCTCTAATACCATGTAGAAATATGGTGATATAATTTCAATTTCTTAAGAAATTTAATCTAAATCAAGAGAAACAATTATACTCTATTGATCTTCGAAAATTAATTCACAATTTAGAACAAAATTCACAAACATGCATCAATCACATACACAAGTACACAGATGTATCTAGGGAAACAAACTTTTAAAAATCTCTTAATCTTTCTTGCATTAATTAGATTACTAGAGAATCTATTACAATATCTAGCTCCAGCTCTGAGCTCAACCTGCAAAATAGTAATTGTTCTCTCTTCTCAATTAGAAGCTCTAACTTAGACTTAGCAAATCATTTTCCCGCTAAGCCTTCTATTTCCTTGTGCAATTCCTTAGGAAATTGGCCCCTATTCTTTAGTAATTCCATCCAAAATGATTGCGAAATTCCCAAGGAATGATCATTGATTGCATGCAACACTTGTACACTCAAAACTAGTCTACAATTAATGTTACACTGCCTTGGAATCTCCACCACAGTTGAGAAATTCGAATTCCTTGCATGAATGATCTATATTTGGTTGATTGATCAGTTAACTAGATGAAATCTGAGTTAGATTGTTGTCCCACTGCACAACTAACCTCCAACTAGTTCTATTAACTGTTAGAACTAGTTTAACTGAGTATAACTAGAAATAACTAAACTTGATTGCTACAAATTAGAAATCAACACATGCAAACTGAACTCCAAGACCACCAACTTGAATTTACTAAGCTAACTGAGTAACAAGAGCCATGTCACATCAGTTAACTTCCTCCAAGTTGTATGCTGATGTGGAAATTCCAAATTTACTCAATTTGACTAAGGCTAAAGTCAAATTCAGTCTTTCTTTCTACATTTTTCAACATAGTTCCTATAATGTTTTTCTTGAAAATCTACCATGTTCTATCCATTGAATCTTGTTTATCTCTAAAGACTCTCATGTTCATTTCCTTCCAAATATCCCACAATGTGAATCGAACAGCTAGGACCCACGCTCTCTTGACCACCAAACTAGGGAACATAAAGTGTCTCCATTGTTCCAAAGTTTCAATCACACTGTGATGGGGTTGATCTAAGTGTCCAAATAGATCTAAGATTATTTTTTAAACTGAATTAGAGAACTAAAAATTATTGAGTAGATGTTTTATCATTTCTTCTTGTTGACCACACATTATGTAGAAGGTCGAACCCTAAAATATTTTGCATTAGATTTGATCCCATGTCAAGGTTTTTTTTCATCCCACCAACCATAGAAAATGTGCTACCTTAAGCCACAAGCGAGATGTCCACATTTTCCTCTAGAGAGTTTCTTGATCCAAGATATGATATTCAACTAATAATGAATAGGATTCTTTTAAGGAAAGCATCCCTCTCGTATAGTAACCTCATCTCAGTGTATCCAATTCTCTATCTAGGGGTATTCTTCTATTTTGGAGCTCTTGGTCTCGTTCATGCCACTACGCTATATTGGGGGATTCAACTAGTCCTCACACTTCTTCCAAGTCTTCCAGTGTGGATCTTTTTTCCCCTATTTCTAGAAATCTGCAACTATTGAGCATTGTTGTTCAGTGATAAATACCATCAAGTATCAACTCATTTCTAGAATTAATTTTAGGCATTTGTTTCTAGGAGTCCAGCCATAAGAGAACCATGAACCCATTTCTAACTTCCCATAATGCTTGAATCTGTATTAGGCTCCTATTTTTTTGAGTTAAGTTACATATTGATGATCCAAGAGGAAGGTTCTCAACCCTTAAATTTTCATCCTAAGAGTGGAAGGTTCCATTTTTTGATCCCATATATGTTTCCAGAGATCCAACCCCCCTTGAAGCCATCTCCACCACAATTTTGTGCCAAGACCTGTGTTCACCAACTCAGGGTTGTGTAACCTAGGACTCCTGCCATCTTAGGTAGACAAAGGTTCTTCCAAGAGACAAGTGCCCATTTCTTGGTAATCTAATCCCCTTACCATAGAAAAATCCTAAAGAGGGTTGTGATTTTGTTTCAAGTAGTTCTAGGGGCCGCAAGAGCAGATAATTGATACATGGGTATCGCTTGAAGCATTGAATTTAGAAAGGCAAGTCTACTTGCCAAATTCATGGATCTAAAGGCCCACCCTTATAATTTTTCAAAGAGTTTCTAAATATCATATTGCTATAAATCCATTTTAAGGAGTTAGAGACAAAAGGGGACCCAAGATATTTCACTAGGAGTTGACCCACCTGAAAACCAAGAACCCAGGTAAGGTAGGACTAGACAACAAGAAGATTGCTGAAGAAAAATACATTATTTTTCTCGCTATTGATATGAGTTCATGAGGCATAGATAAATTACTCAAGAACATATTTTAGCTTTCTAACTTCACGAAAGGAGACTTATCAAAAAAGAAGGATGCCATTGTAACACCCTCCTCCCACACTTACCCAAGCTTACTGATCCACCGGGATAAATATGTGACAAAGAGTTACTATGATATGATTCAACTCCCTAAGTAAAGTTAAGGAAGTGGAATCAATGAACCAAGACTTTACTGACCTCCCTAAAGTGCTACCAGATCCCCAAGAGCTAACCAACCACTCCAAGTGCCCAACCCATGATAAGGAAATATGATCATTGAGACCCTTCAGTCTTTATCATGAGCCTACATTCCTATGATTGCATACTTTTTCACTCAATTTTATGCCAGCGACCCTGAGCTCTGAGGCACTTTTTCAGGGCTAGGACCTAGACCACTTCCCAGAAGTTAATGGAACCTTCTAGAACAATGAATGACGCAATTGAAAAAGCCTTCCATACAAAACATAGACAATAACTTGACCTATCCAAGCCTAACCATGACAGACATTTTTTCAAACACATCATGAACATGTATTCTACAGGTCATAATTACATATATGAACATAGGTATCTCATACTTATCTGAGAATCGTCAACAAGGTCTGATGTCCTCTCACAATAGTTGCATTATCATTTATTAGGTCATGCATTCATTAACCATTCATTTATAAATCAAAGATGAGAGCCATAACTAAAGCCTGTCATAAAAATATGTTTATAACCAACATATAACTAGAATATAAAAATGATATAACAACCATCAAAACCACATAATAACAAGTACATTTATTGATGAAATACTAGGGAAAAGATCTCTTATTAAAATATGCAAAAGCCAACCAAGTCAAGGACTTCCACTTACCACCCCACCATAGATTGGGTTGAACCCAATATTTATTTCATTCAATCACCCCCATGCCATATTCCAAGCATGAAAATGGGACTCACAACAAAACCAACCAAGGCTTCTCAGCCTTTACCGTGTATACCACCATTACTAGTTAAGGGATTCCTTGGCCCTAAACCCTCATATATACAACCATGCTTTACTATGTATCCCGCCATTACTGGTCAAGGAATTCCTAAGCACAAACAAGGAACATACACTACCAGGATTTGTCGCAATCTCGCCATTCACGGTCAAGGGATCACTATGCCTAACAAGCATGGATGCCTCCATACTTCTTCACCAATACCTTCAGGAATTTTCTTGTCTCCACCCTTAGGCTTTACTATGTATCCTTCCATTACTAGTCAACAAATTCCTAGGCCTTTGGGAATTCTTCCCGAGATCACCTTGCCCAGTTCCAAAACCATCTGGTGATCCATATCAACTAAATAAAATAACCCAATCACACCATATCTATCCAAAAATGGCAAGGAAAGGCTGAAACAACTGTCGCACTTGGGAAACCCATTCCAATGATATCAAAAGAACCAAATACACACATGCATGTACCATTCATTCCAAATCTAGCAAGGAAATCATACATGCAAATCGACACCTGGAATTAATCTAGTTGTAGCCACTTGATCCATCTCTTTCTTGCTTAAACTTTGCTTCCCTTTTCTTTCTTGTCCTTCCTTTACCTTCCTTTCTCCAATGATATAGTGCTCCAACAATGCTCTAAGTGTGCAAGAGTATGAGAGAGAGAGAGCTCCAACCCAAAACTATCAAAAGGTTGTGAACTGGTCCTCATAAGCCTTTTTATCATTGAGGCCTATATTTTCTTCAATTTCCACTATTTTCCTTCAATTTCCTCCTCACATGCAACCTGTGACCTTCAACTTCCTTTTCTCCTATTTTCCATTATTTTAATAAATAAAATTCCAATTAATGCCTCTTTTCCTTTTCAAATCCTTTTCCATTTCCTTTGCCAATTTCCTTAGCCCTAATAAACCAAATGAACACCCACTAGGATGTCTTTCCCAACATTCATCTTTGAATATGTGTCCCATGATATTGGTCTTATTTTGCCTTTATTAACTTATTACATGAAATTTTAACCTAGGGCTATTACAAACCCCTCCTCCTTAGTGGAACACTATCCTCAGTGTTCAATGACACCTACCACCAACAGACCGCTAAAAATGAAACATACTGACCATAGAGATTTATAACATAGCTTGTTGTAGTATTTACAGTGACCACTAATGAAACATGAAAAAAATACCATTTATAGGAGCCTTATAACAAAAATAATTACGGTATTTACAATAACAACCACACATACTTATGCACATTTTCTTTTACAAACAAATAATCATACTATTTATGGAGCTTTCTAACCACAACTAGATACAATTTTTACAATAATATACACATATGCACATTTTCTAAACTAGAAAATAAAAGGATGTGATGCATGCATCCACAACAAGAGAATCCAAAGGCTCACACCTCCACCCTAATTGTAATACCAA
>APFE031480382.1:14235-50450 GCA_000404065.3 Pinus taeda | reverse complement strand
TTTTATTTTTATTTTATGTTTTCATTATTCTTTTGAAATTTTAATGTTTTTAGGGGTCATGATAAAATATTTTACGCCATTATTTCAAAATGTTGAAATTTTGCCCTTGAAATTTTTTTTGTTATCCCAGGCTCAACACTTTTCGTTTTGAGGGTGTCTTTTGCACAAAATTTACCATTGAAAAAAAAAAGTTATTCGAACATCAACACTTCGTTTTGAGGGTGTTTTTTGAACAATTTTTGCACAAAAATTTGGTTTTCACTGCCATTTTTAATACATGTTGAAAATTTACCCCAGGAAAAAAAAAGTGTTATTCCAGCACCAACACTTTTCGTTTTTAGCACTGTTTTTGATGTTTTTACAAGGTTTTTTGGCCAGAGTTCCCGTTTTGAGTTTATAGTTCCCATTTCAAAGTTTACATTGTTCATAGTCATAATTTTATGGCTTCTCCAGTAAGCCTGCTACTCTAATGATTCTCTATAGAGTAATACAACAACCATGGGATTCCTCTTGAACTCCACATCATCATAGACATCATTTTATGGCTTCTCCAGTAAGCCTACTAATATGATGATTCTCTACGTGAAGCCTACATCTACCATGGGATTCCTTCTGGACTCCCAATCATCATGTTGATCCTGGTTAACATCAATGCCAACACTATCACAGCCACTAGCCATTAATAAACTACCAATTTTCCAACAATATCCCCCTTTGTCATTAACGGAAACACCATAAGCGCCCCGTGAAGCTAGGAAAGGTCTTCTCCGATTGATCTCCCAGTGATATTTTCCCCCTTTAGCATCAATGGAAAATAATACTTCTTGAATACTCCCCCTAAACCACTGCAACCTACTCTTCCATTGATCCCACATTCTGAGTAGCTTCCAACGACTACCAAAATGAAGTCATTTGGAAGGAGGAGTCACAACTCCTATCTACTGCCTAAGATATTCAAAGGGTTCTCTTGCCAGTGGCTTAGTAAAGATATCTTCAAGTTTCTCTTTAGTGGCCATGTATTCAAGTATGACAATATTGGGTGCAACCTGTTCCCTCAAGAAATGGTACTTGATAGGATTATGCTTAGTCTTTGAATGCATGACTAGATTTTTGGAGATGTTGATGACAATTTTATTACACAATTAGAATATAATTAGTCATCTCTACCTTAATATCTTTTAAAGTATTCTTCATCCATAGAATCTGCTTGCAACGAGTAGCAGCAACAATACACTATGCATCAGAAGTTGATAAAGAAATGGAGGCTTGCCTCTTGCTAATCAATGACACCAAGAATTTCCCCAAGAAGAAAGCTGCACCAGAGGTGCTTTTCCTGTCATCAAGACTACCAGCCCAATCTACATTAGTGTAGGCCTTCAAATTAAATTATTTTCTCTTAGCATACCACAATTCATATTCTTCTATTCCTTGAAGATAATTGAAAATCCTTTTGACAACAACAACATCAATTTCATGTAGGAAGGCTTGAAATCTGACCACAAGACCCACAACTTGCATGATGTCTGGCCTTGAAGCTATAAGATACAACAAGATTCCTATCATGGATTTGTATTCAGTCTAATTTACCATTGGTATCTCATCTTCTTTGCACAATTTGCAGCATGTAGTCATAGGTGTGCTCACTTGCTTGCATTCTTCCAACCAAAACTTCTTCAGATTTTCCTTGAGATATTTGGATTGGGATATAAACACTCCTTGTTGAGATTGAGATATTTTCAAACCCATGAAGAATAAAAACTCTCTGATCATGGACATTTTGAATTTTGTCTGCATACATTTTGTGAAATCATGCCCCAATTTTTCCATGTCACTGCCAAATATTATATCATCCACATACACTAATACAATTAGTCAATGGTCGCCTTCATATTTTATGCATAAATTGTTGTCAATTGTTATTTTATTGAAGCCTTTTTTTTGAAAGTATATATCCAAACTTTCGTACCAAGCTTTGGGAGCTTGTTTCAGTCCATATAGATCCTTTTTCAATTTGCATATGAACCCTTCATCTGTGGTGAGTATAAATCCTTCTGGATACTCAAAGTAAATTTGTTCTTCTAGATCTCCATTGAGAAATGTAGACTTCACATCCATCTGGTATAACTTGATGTTTTTATGGAAATAAAGAGAAAGAAAAATTATGATAGCTTCCAGTCTTTCTACTGGTGCAAACGTTTCCTTGAATTTTATCCCTTCTATTTGGGAATACCCTTTATAGGCCAATCAGTCCTTATAACTAATTACTTAACCCTGCTCATTCAACTTATTTTTGAAAACCCATTTAATTCCAATAACATTTTTCTCTTTAGGCCTTGGAACAAGCTCCCAAGTGTCATTATTTTCAATTTGGTCTAGTTCTTCATTCATATATTTCACCCAGAACTTGTCCTCACTTGATTGGCTAAGATTCTTGGGTTCAATCTATGACAACAAAGCCAAACTTACATAACTTGTATTGCCAACAAGTTTCCTTCTGGTTTGAACACCATGTTTTTGATCTCCAAGTATCTAACTCTCAATATGTTCTTTCTATACATACCTAGAAGGGTTCTTTGCCCTTGGAGTTGTGCCTGCTTCCTCACCTTCACTATCTGAATATGTTTCTTCTAGATTTGCAGTCCTCATATCTAGATTTTATTCATAATCTAATTTCATATTTCTTTTAGAGGACTCAAGTTTTGAATCTATTTAATCTATTATCACATCAATACAATCCTCAACCTTGTTTGTCCACTTGTTGTAAAACTTATATCCTTTACTTCTAGAAAAGTACCCGAGCAATATTCCCTCATCAATGCAAGAGTCAAACTTTCTAGGATTCTTATCATTCCTTTTGATGAAGCACTTTCTCCCAAACACCTTGAGGTGTTTAATTGATGCAATTATTCCCTTCCACAACTCATAGGGAGTTTTATTACTATTAGGTCTTATTTGAGTTCTATTTGACAGATACACTGCTGCCTATGCTACTTCTCCCAAGAATATGTGAGACACATATGCTTCATCAACAATTTTTTGGCCATTTATTCTCTCCAGTACTCCATTTTGTTGTGGATTTCTAGCCAATGAGTACTGCCTCTTGATGCCATGATCTTCACAGAATTATCCAAACTCTCTTGAAGTGTACTCTCCTCCTTTGTCTGATCTTAAGCATTTTATTTTTAAGTCTTTCTCATTTTCTACTTGAGGTTTAAATTTTTAAAATGCTTAAATTTCTTTGACTTTTCTTTTAAGAGCACAATCCAAGTGGCCCTGGTAAAATCATCAATGAGCAACATGAAATACCTTTATCCTTTTGGGGTTTTTGCTCTAGTTCGGCCACAAATATCTATGTGAATGAGATTCAGTAGTCTAGGTGAGGAAAACTCTTTTGACTTGAAATGAGTCCTAGTATCCTTGCCAAATTAACATGACTTACAAATTGAGTTATTGGGCATTTACAGTCTCGGTAATCCTCTCACAGCTCCCATCTTACTAAATTTTATCAAACTATCAAAATTCACATGCCCAAGCCTCTTGTGCCACAACAGTGCTTTAGTTTTTTTGCTTAAATAGCAGTTAACCCAGGAATCATTAAACACATATACATTATTGTGGGTTCTGATTTCTTTTCAAATCAGCTTTCCATTCTTCATACTGCAGATCTCACAATATTTGGATAGAAAAGTCACACCATATCCATTATCACACATTTAGCGAACACTAAGAAGATTCTTCTTGAGAACTTCCACATACAACACATTTTGTGCTTTTTTCTTTTGATTAGGACTTACTACGCCTTTACCCTTGATTCTTTATGGAGTATTGTTTCGAAAGGTGACATTGTTTCCTCTGTCCTTTTATTTTAGTGACTGAAATTTGCTTTTATCCCCAGTCATATGCTTGGAACAACCACTATCCACATACCATTTGTTCTCTTGATTATGGGCCAATAGAGCAAGTCCACATTGCATTCTCTTTTTGGTCTTTCATTTCTAGCTCCCTTATCCTTTTGGATAGCTGACTATCTAATATTTTGGGACTTACATAGGTATTCAAACCTACTTCTACACTCACTTTATTTGTGCCCAAAATTATTACATTTGAAGCATTCTACTTCGCTTAACAAGGGAGAGAAGACATTTCGATCTATGATAGGAGAGTTTTGAGATCTAAAATTCTGATACTTGTTATATCTATGATTCTCATCTCTTTCAACTTTGATCCTTCTACAACCTAAAAAATTTTGTACAAAGATATGGCACCTATAAAAATGACCATTAAATAAATAGGCATGCCTACTATTGGAAGTCTTATGAGATTCTACATGAAGGTATCTTCATTGTCTGGTTGATTGATTCATTCTCCATTGATGATCTCATATTTTCCCTATTGCTCTTTTTTCTACATTGGTTTTTTCTTGTTTCTTCCTTACATAGCTCTATGTTTCTTTGAATCTTGTGGACCTGAGTTTTATCTTCTCCATAGAAGATTATTGTGTCTTTGAGTATCCCATACCTGTTTTGATTGCTTAGGGTCTTTGGCTATTTAGAATTTGTTCTAGTTTCCTTGTGCCATCTGCAAATATTTCATTTAAATCCTTCTCAGCCTTTATTCCCTCAAGATTTTTTCTTAGAGCGACAACCTCTGCTTCAAGACTCTAACAATTTTGTTCCCATTCATAGATCAAGTCTTGAAGAACCTCTTGCTTTCGTTTAGCTTATTCTAGTTTAACTTTCATAGACATAATATCATCTTTGCATGTCTTTGAGATTATTTCCTTCCTTAACTTGAGCATCTCCTATTTTAATTGATTTTTCTCTTCTTCTAGTTTCTCCTTCTAGTATAAGGACTAAACTATCTTTTCTTTTGATAATTTCTTCAAGTTTTTCTTTTTGATAAGAAAAATCCTCATTATCAAAGTTATACATACCTTTTTTAGCACATTGTAGTTGTTACTTCAGCTGCTTATTCTTTTTCATTGATTTATTTAACTCATCAAGAGAACTCATGAGTTCCCCGTCAAGGTCCATTATTCCTTCTTCCTCTTATTCCTCTTTAGAGTACATAATACTTTTTTTCTTGGATTTTGTTCCAAAATCCGTTAGTAAATACTTATCTGAATCATTCTCCGATGAATTTTCACTATCTAACTCTGGTGCTGAGCTATCCTCGTTGGATTACCCCTTTTTCTTATAAAAACTTTTCTTCCGATGTTTTTGAGACTTGTTTCCAAATTTTTGATCATCTTCCTTTTTAGCCTTTTCTTTATAAGGGAATTTGGATGAAAATTTTCCAACTCTTCCATAATCAAAACATTTAAAGGGAAACTTCCCTTGATATTTTCCTGAGCCATGCTTCAGTTTCCTGGCTAATTGATCCAACTCCTGATTAGATTCACAAATGGAGCAATCTTGATGATATTTGTGCTCCTTCGGCTTTTTGGATACGTTGAATGTTGCTTCCTTAGGCTCAAACTTCTCTCTTCCTATTCTCATCTCATAAGCTTTGAGAGTACCATGTTGTTGGTCCATCTTAAGATATTTTAAATTAGCCATTTCTTTTATAGCTGAGACTTTGGAATTAAATCTCTATAGGTTTTAACCCCGTACAGAAATTACCTGCATACGAATTCTAAAAAAAACAGAAAATAAATAGTGGGGAGAGCATAAAACATAAAACAGATATACACAGATTTTTTCCCCTGGATCCAAAAACTAGGACTACCAAATTGATTTTTTATTATATTCCTTTCAATGTTACAATACATATATATACATGTTGAAGCATCCATAAATCCCAATCCATTAACCATGGATTAGAACATAACCGTAGTTCCCTTGATTGGATCTACAAAATACCATGTAAAGAAAATCATCATGCCAAAAACCATGTGCGAAATCCATGCACAAAACCATAAGTAGACCCACCCAACTAATATAGGGTTCGAAAAAAAAGTACCCGGGGCACTGCCTGGAGCCCAGTGCAATGTACAGGGGGGCTTATGCCCCCCCGGCACATGGGTAGTCGTGGAAAGAATATAACACACACCCAACATTCTCCCACTTGTTGTTTTCTTTCCATTGGGGGCCACAAGAGAGCTTAGTCATTGATTTAGCCCTGCAATGCCAATTGTTTCTCTACACCAAGAGAAATTCTCAGTGCTCATAGACTTTGTCAATGCATCTACAGTATTCTTCAAAGTGTCCACATTTACTAGAAACACCTTTTTGTCCTCAACCTTATTCCTCACAAAGTGATACTGAACATCAATGTGCTTTGTATTTGAATGATAAGCATGGTTCTTTTCCAAGAAAATTTCACTTTGGCTGTCATGGTCTATCCTTATAGCTCATTGTTCTAACCCCATACTTGAACACAATATATGCAACTAAACTACTTCCTTGTTTGCATGAGTGGCTGCCATGTATTCTACCTCTGTAGTTGGAAGTGCCACTACAAACTGTATCTTACTCATCCAATTGACTGCACTTCCAAATAGGTTAAACACATACCCACTTGTAGATCTTCTCTGATCCAGATCTCCAGCCTTGTTTTCATTAACAAAGCCACATGTGTCCAAAATTTTGTCCAATCATGGTATTACTTGTAGCGCAAACCATAATCACTAGTGCCATGCATAAACTTGAAAACCCACTTCACTGTTATCCAATGCTCATTCCCTGGTTTTGACACAAACCTACTCAATACTCCCACTAAATATGCAATGTCTGGTCTAGTATAGACCATTGCATACATCAAGCTATCAGATGCACCTGCATATGGAACATGGGACATGTCATCTTCCTCTTCTTGTGTATTGGGATACTATTCAACAGATAACTTTACACCTAAAGGAATAGGAACCTTCACCAGTTTACTATCCTACATATTAAACCTCTGCTATATTGTCTTGACATACTTCCTCTAGTTTAACCAAAGCTTCCTCTTTTCCAGATCTCATTTAATTTCCATGGCCAAAATATAGTTTGTAGCACCAAGCTCTTTCATGTCAAATTTGGAGGACAATTGGGTGTTCAAATACTGGATAATTTCTTTGTAATTTCCAACCAGCAACATATCATCCACATACAAGACCACATAAATAACAGGGTCATCAATTAATTTAAAATACACACAGTGATATGATTTTCTTCTGGTGAAGCCAAGTCCCCGTATAAATGTATCAAATTTTTGACACCACATCCTTGGTGACTATTTTAACCCATACATATATTTTTTTAACTTGCATACCAATTCTTTCTTACCTTTCACCACAAAGCCTTCAATTTGGTTCATGTAGATCTCTTCTTCCAGATCCCCATGAAGAAATGTTGTCTTCACATCCATCTGTTCTACCTAAAAATCAAAAGAAGTAGCAACAAATAAAAGTAATCTAATAGAAGATACCTTGGCAACAGGAGAAAAAATATCACCAAAATCAATTCCCCGCACTTGGGAATAACCTTTTTCTATGAGTCGAGCTTTTTATTTCTCCACCTTGCCTTATGCATTCGTCTTCTTCTTAAACACCCATTTATTGCCAATGGGTTTCCTTCCAGCGAACAACTCCACCAGATCCCAAGCCTCATTTTTGTGAAAAGATGCCATTTCATCAACCATGGCCTCTTTCCAGAGTTTTCCATCCTCTGAATCTACTGCTTCCCTCACAGGTCTGGGATCATCAATAATAGATAAAGAAAAATTTGAACAGAAAGTAGACAAAATATACCTTTCTAGTTGCCTTCTTTCTCGAACTGATCTTCTCAAAGCTGGGGTTTGTGGCTCTTCATCTTCTCATTCCTCTTATGCTGTACATTTTTATTCTTCCTCCTTTAGCTCAAACTCTATATTCTCAGGTTCCTTTGGTAGGACTTCATGTTTAATAATAAATTTAACCTCTCTAAACACCACATCTCGGTTGTACACAACCTTCCTTGTTTCTGGGTTCCAAATCTTATAACCGTTTAAACCATCCTTATACCTAATAAAGAATGCACCTTTCATATTTACTATCCAACTTTGTTCTTTTCTCCTTTGGAACATGTACATATGCATCACATCCAAATACCCTCAGATGTGAAAGAGAATGTTTCTTACCAATCCATACCTCTTGTGGAGTCTTATCCTTCAACACTGATGAAGGTGATCTGTTGACCAAGTAACATGCAGTCTCCACCGCCTCTGCCTAGAATTCTTGTCCTAACTCGGCACCACTAAGCATGCTTATTTCCTTTTCCATCAATGTCTCGTTCATTCTTTCTGCAACTCGATTTTGATGAGGTTTGTATGGAGTAGTCTTTTGTCATGCTATACCACACTTCTTACAAAACTCTTTAAATTCCTTCTTGCAAAACTCTCCATCGTTATCTATCCTCAACAACATTATCTTCTTCTCTATCTAGTTAGACACCAAAGGCTTACATTCTTTAAACCTGTAAAAGACTTCAAATTTCTTCCTGAGGAAACATGTCCATGCATTCCTTGAGAAGTCATCTATAAATGATACATAGTACACATAATTACCCAGTGATGGAACTGACACAGGTCCAAACACATCATTGTGCACAAGCTCTAATATTCGTTTCACCCTCTTAGCACCAGAGGGGAAACTCACCCGATTGTGCTTCCAAAATACACAATTTTCACAGAAATCAAAATCCAGAGATCTATTAGACATACCTTCTACCACACCATTACCATGAAGTATTCAAAGGACCTTCTCTCCAATATTTCCAAGCCTTTGATGCCATAGCATGATATTTTCTCCAAAGACCACTAGATTTTCTCCTCCACTTTCAAGAACCACAAAACTGTTGAACCCATCAATAACAGTGCTACCCTGAAGCTTGTACAAAGTTCCAATCCAAACTCCCTGCATCAATACCAGTGCTCCCCTAACCATATTGAAAGTATCTTTCTTGAACACTATTTTTACACCTGCATCATCTAGCTTACTTACAAAAATTATATTTCTGGCCAACACAAGAATATGTAGAACACCCGGAAGTGTTCTAATCCTTACACCTTGCAACTTCAACTTGAATTTTCTACGACCAATAATTCTAGCCTTCCTGCCATCCCCTAAGAAGGAATCACCACCATCATATTTCTCATACTTGTAGAACCACTCTCTATGGGGAGTGAAGTGAAAGGATGCTCTTGAGTCAATCGACCATGCCTCATGATCTACATGTGTACTAGAAGAAGAAGCCAAGTATACATCCCCACCTTCATCTGAGATTTTTTTTGCCTCTATAGAAGGAGCATCATCAAATCCCTTTATTGTATCAGGAGCTTTAGATTTGCAGTCCCTTTTGAAGTGCCCTTCCTTTCTGCATTTCTAGCATATATTTACAACTTTTCTTGGAGATTTAGATCTCCCTCTAGATTTATATCTCCCACTCGAGGAATTATTTTTGTTTCTATTCTAGGACCATCCTCATACAGACAAGGCATCACCATTCCGGACCTCCATATTTTTTTATCTTATCTCCTCTGACAGCAAGGATGAGATTGTTTCATCAAACTGCAAGACAGTTGCATTGCTACCTATTGCAATAACCAGACTATCCCACGAATCTGATAGAGAACACAACAAACTGATGCACTTATCTTCATCTAAAATTTAATATCAATAGATAATAACTGGCTTACCACAGTATTAAAGGCATCCATATGCACTATCACAGGGTCTCCATCTTTCATCCTCAAGTTATACATCTTTTTTTGTACGAATAGTTTCTTCACCAGAGACTTAGATTGGTACAAAGTCCCTAAAATGTCCCACAAAGCGTTCACTGAAGTTTCCCCTAATACATTCAACAATACTGAATTTGAGACACACAATCATATTGTGCTCTTTTCTTTCCGATCCAGCTTCGCCCAGTCTTTAGCTGACATTGTTGTTGATTTAGTACCTAGGTCTACTGCGATCCACTGATATGTATCCACCAACAGATCCTCCATCTTGAATTTCCACAACTCAAAACTCTAACCATTAAATTTATTGATATCTATCTTTCCACTACTCGCCATCTTCTTTCACCACAAGAATCGATCCCGCAAATATCCCATTGAATAGGGTCTACAAAAAGTCAGAGCAAAACCCCTCAGCAATAAAGGTGTCCTCTTGAAGCCGAAACAACTCTGATATCAAATGTAGGTTTTAACCCTGTACATAAATTACCCGCATATGAATTCTAGAAAAACATAAAATAAACAATGGCGAGAGCATAAAATATAAAATATATATACACAAATATTTTCCCCTGGATCCCAAAACTGGGACTACCATATTGATTTTTCATTATATTCCTTTCAATATTGCAATACATATACTTACATGCTGAAGAATCCATAAACCCCAATCCATTAACCCTGGATTAGAACATAACCATATTTCCCTTGACTAGATCTACAAAATTCCATGGACAGAAAACCATCATGCCCAAAACCATGTCGAAATCCATGGACGAAACCATAGATAGGTCTGCCCACCAAATATAGGGTCCAAAAATTTTCTTGGAGCACTGCCCTAGACCCCGTGCAGGGGGGCTACCACCCCCTTTCATACCCCTGAGCCCGATGTAACGTATAAGGGGGGCTACTGCCCCCCTGTTTGAAAACCCCCCCCCCACCCCGCGCGTGGGGTAGTCATGGAAAGAATATAACACACACCGAACAATCTCATGGGAAGAGATCTTAAGATTTTCTGAACAATCATCTCCTTGACCTCTTCACTGAGTCCTCTAATCATATTGGTTACTTAATCAACTCTGAGGAAGTATTATGGTATGCTTTCATCTTCACTCATTCTCAAGCTCTCAAACCTCATTATGAAGGTTTGAAGTTTTGGCTACTTGACTTTGTCATCTCCTTCATGACAGTGATTAAGCTTTACCCACACTTCCTTAATAGACTTACAATGCATGCCTTTTACAAGTTCTGATTGACTAAGACCAAAGAGAATGGCATTCTTGGATTTAGCATTATTTCTATATAATTCTTTACCATATGCATCGGCAGGAGGAATATCAGGGACATTGTGGTCTACTAGCGCTGAAGTCCAAACATTTACTCCCAGGGACATAAGATACGCTTCCATCCTTACTTTCCAAAAGGCATAATTTGTCCCATAAAACACTAGTATTCTACTTGAGTAAGCCTCCTGAATTTCTTTCCTGGACATAATTCCTTATAGACCTTCCTTACAGTGGTTAGACTATTCCTGAAGGAACTTGGCTATGATACCAATTGTTGGAATAAGGAATTACTGATGGGGAAGGTGAATCAGTAATAGTGAGATTCTTAATTCTTTTTATGAATATGCTTATAGTCCCTTTTTATATTTTGTTTCTTATGACAGTACTCATTCATAAATAAAGTGAGCAACAATTTTAAGCATTCATGTTCATACAACCAATCACACGAGAAGCACACACATTTAACATTGGTGTTTTCACGTGGAAGCCCAAAGGGAAAAAACAACCAAATTAATGTTTGTTTTTGATGTAAATTAAGCACCTACTTAATTACATCAGTTTGTTTGTGAGCACCCACTTACAGGAGGCACTGAACCCCTTAGGTTAGCAAGCACCAACTTGCTAAGAGGCACCAACCTCTTCTAAATGTAGGCACAAACCTGCTCTTGCCATTGTTCTACTATTTCATACAATTTTCAAACTGAAAATAGAGGCATATACAATTAAAAGTAACATACCAATCAAGTTGGTTGAGAAAACAAATTTTGACCACAGTCCACTATTGTCCCACAAACTCCCTTTGTTACATACAACTACTCTATGCCCGCTGCTTACAACAACATGTCCTCAAAACTCTACCTTCTCTCACACAAGCTCTCTGCTACACCCGCTTTAGCTCTTCTCTCATTTTTCTTCTCACAACAATCAATTTTCTCTCAATGCTCAGTCCTTTCTTATCACACAACACTCTCACTCCTCAGTAATTCAACAAAACACTCTTCTCCACCCCCAAATTTCTTGTTGGAAATCAATGGTTTTGATCCTCTAATGCACTCTGTACAATGTTGTCTCTGTTGCCCCATTGCATGTGTCCATACTTTCTAAGTTTACCTCAGTATGCCTCTTCCTCTTGCTATTACGTCTCTTGGTTGAACTCTATCATAGCATTAAAAACAAAAATGGGCTTTCGAGTTTCCCACTGACTCCCTACGTAAACCCCCATACTGAGAGTTTAATCTCAGGACACTTACACACTCTATCATGACTCCCATGCTTATTTATTGCTCCAAATATCTTGATAGCACTTAGGAATGGCCAAATTGTTCCTCTTTTAACTCTATAAGATGTGCACGTGAAACAACAGATTGCTTTCTCCATTCCTTCAGTTCTTCTCTATTAAATGTTGTCCTTGTTGCCTTGTCTCAGCGTCTTGTGCAGATCTAGCTAACTTCATAAACCAACTTCATTGATCTACATTTAATCTCCAGCTTCTAACCCATCCATCCATTTAAATCATTAAACTTATTTCATCAAGGCCTTTTCATTTCGTAACTCAAACAAACGAAATGTTACGATATTATACAACCCTGATATCCTTAGCTCCCTGAGCATTTTCCTTCTCGTAGGATGGGGCCTGTGACCGACGGCTTAGTGTTATATCAAAACCCCTTTGTATCACAACTTTAACAAAGTTCTAATTACATCTTAGCTCCATCTATTCAGCCCTTGGTTCCTTTGGGCTCCATACAACCATGTGCCAAGTAATATCGGAGCCCCATTTATCATAACTTCTCAACCATCATTTGCATAGGAGTTACAATGTCCTCATCCTTCAATATACTAACCTCAAATATGCTGACATCATTTCCACACGTGGTGACACCTGAGAGGTGACACGTGTCACTATGATTTGTCCCATTGGGCCACTGAAAATGCAAAAATAGGATGCCACGTGTCCACCGTACTGTCATGTCATGTTGATGTCACTAGCCACTTCAGTCCCTCAGGGCCAATGACATGTCGTCATGTGTCCTACAAGAGGAGAGAGAAGTCCCAATTAGCCTTGGTTTTGGAACAAGGTCCTTTGTTAATTCTTCTTGGCATTCCTTGGCACTTTAACAATATTGGCAGCACTGGATATTGTAACTTCTTAAAATACCAATGCTAAAAAGTTCTGATATTCCAATATGCTTAGACCTATGAAATTCCGATGGACTCTGAAATTTTGATATCCCAATCTCCGATATCACCTGCTCTGATGCTTCAATATAGCCTGCTCTGATGCTCCAATATTCTAGTCTCTGGGGTTCCGTTATTGGGTGTCGATGTGCTCTGACCTCCGATATTTCGGCTTGCTTATAACTTCAAGACCGTGACATCAAAACCCCACAACTTTTGATCTGCAAGGCCATTCTCATATTTCCAAACATCATTAGAAAAATCTTTTAGAGAACTTTCTAATGGAGAGAGTCTGATGTAGGCTTTGATCCCATTTGCTACCTCTAAGATTGTTGCAAATTCTCTGCCACTCTTTGCTCCTCGACTTCTTCTTGTGCCTGGAATCTTGAACTCCCAACCACCATAGTCATAATTTTATGGCTTCTCCAATAATTCTACTACTATGAAGATAATATACAGAGTACTACAAGAACCATGGGATTCGTTTTGAACTCCCTATCATCATAGTAATCATTTTATGACATCTCCAGTAAGTCTGCTACTATGATGATTCTCTACATGAATCCTGCAGCTACCATGGGATTCCTTCTAGACTCCCAATCATCATAATGATCTTGGTTGACATCAATGCCAATACTACCAAAGCCACTATCCATCCATACATTACCAATTGTCTAGCAACCACTTGTCCTCTCAATGAGAAATTACTGAATCATTGTTCTAGGGCACACTCCCAATGTGCATCTGATTCCATATGGGAATGCTAATGACCAAAAAATCCATTACCAGACCTTCCCTTCTCCACTACACAGTCCCTTGGGAAATCTGGTCAACTCCTTTTGTGTAGTCACTCACCTTCCAAGTTCCCTGACATCTCTTTTCCCGGGCGATCCATCCCTTGAAAAGGTTTCCTAGCATCAAAAGTTCCAAAAACCAAGGCATATCCTTGCTTCAAAACCATCTTACTCGTCATAAAATTCTCATGGAAATCAGTGGACACTATTGAGAACCAGTGTCCAACAATGGCCATTCTCCTAAATTCTTTACCAGCATACTGATGCAGGTTCTAACACCTTTTGTTGTTGCAGCTAATCCTTTGGAAGTTAATCCAACCACCCAAACCAAGAATTTCCATGCTTCCTATACTAAGCACATAATTTTCATTAAATTCAAAATAAATTGAATTAAATTCAAATCATAGCTCATTGGTAGCTCATTGATATGAAATTGGAGAAATTCTCCTTCCTAAAAAGTGATCATCCTATGACACTTTGCAAGTAAAAATGGGTCTTATGAAAACACAAGATTTAAAGGTCTCTTCAAGGTTAATGAGTTAGTTTACATGTGAAATTCTAACTAAGCACATATCATCGTTTAACTCATAAAGGCATTCAAGAAAAGAAACAACACAAAATTAGGTGACATAGTTCACCCCTCCTAGGCTACCTCTTTGGGCATGCTTACACATCTATACCACTCCATATATTCATTGAAGAAGAGTATATAAAGTTTGTTGACAATATGAGTGGCTAGTTTCCTCTTCAAGGAAATCTTCTCCTACAAAGAACTGTCACTCTAAAATGCATGAAAACCTACAATCAGTGATGAAATAATCAATAAGAAAAGGGTCCTCCTATAAAGACCCTGTATTCCATCTGAAAATGAGCATACAAGTACTACAATTCCACATTGAATTACAAAAAGAGATTTTTCCTCAACAAGACATAGTGATAAAAGACAAACATGAGTTGTACCATACAAGTCACAACTGCTGCAGTAATCATGTGAAGGCTAGAAAACCCCTACAAGGTCTTCTCCAGGCTTAAAAGCCTTCAGTAACTACTCCAAAGCACTAATTGATCATGGAACCCATGGACTCAAAACTATAAAAAGTCTCTTAAGATGGCTCCAATCAGTAAACAAAGGTCTCCATTAGATCCAGAATGTCCAAAACCCCCTATATGGACTCTTCTTGAGCTCCCAAAGGCCATAAAATCATCCTTCTTTGCCTCTCCCAACATTTTGTTGTTATCTGTCCTCCAAATTGAATTAATCAGCTAACTGAGCGACAAATTTATCCTAATTTCCACTCGGAAGGTGATAAATTCGCCCACCAAAGGTGTAAATTGTCGAATATTTTCAATTCCCAATAACCATTAGCACAATAACAAGGCCACGTGGGCACCATAGGCCTGAGGACTGGGTCAACAGCCCGTTCCCACCAGCTTAGTCCCCTTTACCATCGAGCTCATGGTTATGCTGACTTTAATATGGTCGGGGGCTGAGGCTAACCACCCACCCTCAGCACCAAAGCCCTCTGCTCCTTGATCTTGGTCGTGTGGACTCCCATTTATCCAGGATGAGGGTTTAACTCCCATTAGCAGTCTGTTAACCACCGCCTATGGTCATGTGTGGGACTATGTGTGACTGAGGGCATAATACCAAACCCCTATCTACTGTGTGGTGTGGTTCCGCAAGGTAGAAATTGACTGGGGGCTGGTTCTAGTCCTTGAGCCCTCTCCCTTTTGTGCTGAGGTCTTATGGATTGCAAGTGACCGAGGTTCGGGGCTAACCACCTAACTTCTCCTCTAAACATGCACCTAATGAAAACTTAAATAACACTAGTACCCTTAAGGGGTTAAGAACCACCAAGTAGAGGAGTTGGTAAGGTGCAGAGGGGTTGTTAAGTGCAAAATTTGCATAAGGGAGGTCACAAGTTTGAGCCTGCCTAAGGCTATCCTATCCCTTACCAAAATTTTATCCAACCATGAGGTGCTATGTTGCAGCCTTTGGTTGTGCCACATGGCATATTCTCATTGGACCACCACAATCAAATCCAACCAACCAAAATGTGTCATTCTTCCTTGTACGAGGTTTCCACTTGGCATGCCAGGATTGGTCTGTATGTGTCCAGTAAAATTACTGACATCAAAGGTACGACTACCCAGTCAGCGGCCCAATCAGAAACCTACAATGCTTTTTTAACTGTTGAGCCAAATGACCAAAACATCACAACTTTATTATATGACATTAGATTGAGGTGAAACAAGTGTCATTAGAATCATAGCGATGAACACTACGACTTGATGATATTTTCAAAATATTATAGGCACTTTTATTTTTGAGCTAAATTTTGATCACTGGATCATACCTCCTCACTAGGAACTTTTGGACTCCAAAAGTTAGCTTCTCCTAGAAAATAAAATGAGGTAAAAACTCAAAACCTTCCAATCACTCAATCCTCAATGTTTTTTTTTTAATTGGTTCCTTCAAGCTCTAATCAAGGTACTCCACCTATCCTCTACATGAAGACATTACTGTCCTATCAATAATCGAGCCATAATTCTTATCATCATGCAGGAATAAAAACATTGATGAGTGGAATCTAAACATTCTCTTTAAACCCATCTTTCATGACTCAAAAAAATTCATCTTGAAGTTCCATTGTTGAAGACAAACTTGACTTTCCATCTTGGAAATAAAAAGAAATTCAATTCCTCCCATGCACTGATTCAAACTTTGCTTTTCTGTCCACAAATTGAGCTTGTACACAAAAATACTCTAGCTGCACAAATTCAATGACACATTTAGCTTTGTCTGCAAAAACATAGTCATTTATTGTACAATCTTTAACAAATATTTCATTCACAAGTTTCATCTTGAATGCTTTAATTGGTGAGTATATGACAAAACTGTAGACAAACTGGACGACATACATTGTTCATCCCAAAAGTCCTTAAACATTTGGACTTAAAAATAAGCCAACATAGCATAACGTGTCAATGAAAAACATACTTATTTCAAATAGTGACTATTCTTTTCCCCTTTAAAAAATACCCAAAAATATGTAATGACAACAACAAGCTTTTACAATTTACAAAGAAACAAGTTATACAAGCAATCTACCTAATATTTACCTCTCCTAGGCTTACAGGTTCTCTTTTTTCATCTATTATGATTCAAAGGTTGCCTTAGGAACTATGACAGTCTCCTCTTTGCCACCTATTTTTCTCCTTGCATTGGTTTGCATAACCTCTTTATCCTTCTTGGGATGAAGTTTTGGATGTAGTTTCCAACATCTTTTATTCCCATGCCCGTGCATGGTGAAATGAGTACAAAATTACTTTCGCTTTCCCACTGACAAGGAAGTCTTGAAATGTGAAGGAGGTTCTTCATGCTTGATGCCAAGAATTTGATCCATTATTTTGACATTCACCATGCGTTGCACACAAAAAATGACATCAACTATCCCCGAGGTTGCAACTTTGACAATGTGGGTTGGACGATGACATGTAAGGTCCTTTGAAGCATTCACCTCTCTTAAGAGACAAATTGACATTATCACCACCATCTCGGTGTGACATATCATCCTTTGATCATTGCTTTGCCTCTAAAAGTTTAGAGAATTTTCCGCACTCTCTTTGACCATATCCCAATCCTTGATATCTTGGTATCTCTTTCACCATGATAGGATTAGTAATCCCTTGGCCATTGATTCTAAGGCATCTTCCTTCATAACCCATTTGAGCTAGTAGATTCATACCAATGCCTTTACTATATTGTTAAAATGATGCAAAAGATGTGTTATTAACATAAAAAAAAAAAGGATTTAACTTGATATGTTGATTACCTCCTTGGACTTTCCACCTATATTTCATGCTTTAGATGTTGATGATGAGTTTGAAGATGACTCAAGCCATCCACTTTTACCAAAAAGCATATGATGAGAATATTTGATATGCTGGAAAAATGCACATGCATCATTCTCCATATAAGGTCCATAACTTATGTTTGAACCATGCCCACATATTAGCATCATTTCAATGGTATCCTTTGTTGTCACTGGAAATTTTAATCGTTCTTCTCAATTCAACATTCTCCATTCGAAGAGACAAGTTCATCTCCTCTAACTCTTGGAGATCCTCCATCTTCTTGCTCATTACTGCAACTTGGTCTGAACCAGATCTGATACCAATTGATCTGAAATTGGAGGAGAGCTTCTCCTTCGTAAAAATTGTTTGTCCTCTGACAATTTTCAAGCAAAAATGGGTTTGAAAACACAAGTTTTAAAGACCTCTTCAAGGTTAATGAGTTAGTTTACACATGAACTTATAAATAGGAACATATCATCATTTAACTCATAAAGGCATTGAAGAAGATAAATAACGCAAGATTTTGTCATGGAGTTCAACCCTCCTAGGCTACATATCTGGGCTTGCTAACACATCTAGACCTCTCTGTATATTTAGTGAAGAAGAGTACATAAATTTTTCTAACAATATGAATAGCTAATTTCCCCTCCAAGGAAACTTTCTCTTGCAAAGAACTCTCACTTTAAAAATCATGAAAACCTATAGTCATTCATGAAACAATCAATAAGAAAAGGGTTCTCCTACAAAAACCCTATACTCCATCTAAAAATGAGCATACAAGTACTACAATTCCACATTGAAGTACAAAAAGAGAGATTTCCTCAACAAGACATAGTGAGAAAAGATAAACATGAGTTGTACCATACAAGTCACAACTACTGTAGTAAACATTTGAAGGCTAGAAAACCCCTACAAGGTCCTCTCCATGCTCAAAAGCCTTCAATAAATGCTGCAAAACACTAATTGATCATGACCCCCATGGGCTCAAACCTAAAAAAAGTTTGTTCATATGTGCTCCAATCAATAAATAGAGGTCTTCATTGGATCTAGAATGTCCAAAAACCCCTATCTAGCCTCTTCTTGATCTCTAAAAGGCTAAAAACACATCTTCCTATGGTTCTCCCAACATTTTGATGTTTTATGTCCAAATTTGATGAATTGGCTAACAAAGCGACCAATCTACACTAATTTATGTTCTGAAGGTGACAATTTTGCTCACCAAATGTGCAAAGTCAAATCTTTTAAATGCCCAATAACCCTTAGCACAATACCAGGGCCACATGGGCGCCATAGGTCTGTGGGATGGGTCAACAGCTCGCCCTCGATGGCTTAGGCCCCTTTACCATCAGGCTCATGGTCATGTCATCTTTAATATGGCTGGGGGTCAGGGCTATTTGTCTGCCCCCACCGTTGAAGCCCTCTCCTCCTTGGCCCTTAGTCATGTGGCCTCCCATATGCCTAGGGCTAGGGCTTAACTCTCGTCAGCACTTTTTTAACCTCCGCCTGTGGTCATGTACGGGACTACCTATGACCAGGGGATAAATACCAAACCCATCTCCATTGTGCATTGTGGTTTCACGAGGTAGAAAGTGATTGAGGGTCAGGGTTGGTCCCCTCTTCCTCTCCCTTTTGTGCCGAGGTCTTATGGATTGTAAGTGACTGGTGGCTAGGGTTGACCTCTTGACCCCTCCTCCAAACATGAGCTTGGTGTAAACTTAAATAGCACCAATGCCCTTAAGGGGTTAAGAACCACCATGTAGAGGAGTTAGTAAAGTGCAAAAGTTGCACAAGGGAGGTCATAGGTTGGATCCTGCTAGAGGTTATCTGAGCCCTTACCAAAATTTTAGCCAACCACAAGGTGCCACATGGCATCCTCTCATTCAACCACCACAACCAAATCCAACCAATCAAAATATTCCATTCTAGCCTATACGAGGTTTCCATTTGGCATGCCAGGATTGGTCCATACATGCCCAATAGAATTTTTGGCATTAGTAGCATGACTACCCAATCAATAGCCCAGTTAACAACCTACAAATGTGTTTTAGTTGTTGATTCAAATGATCAAAACATCATAACTTTTTCATATGACATTGGATTGAGGCGAAACAAGTGTCATTGGAATCAGAACAATGAACACTATGAAATGAAACTAGTTTCGAAATATTCTGGGTAGTTTAATTTTTGAGCTAAATTTTGATCACTGGATCACTCATCAATAAGGTATTCTTGTAGATCTACTTACTTGCTATCACAACAAATCAAATATCTCTTTGATCAATTCATATTCTAAGAAAATATGACATCTAGTTAGCTCAAAACTCAACCATCATACATCAAAATCATGAATTGCATGTAATCATCATAAACCAAAATCATAAATCACATGCAATCATCATAAATCATAATCATAGATAATATGTATAATGAAACTGAAATAAAATATTGATACTTATCCTTCAATTGGTTCTTTGCTTCTACTTTGTACTTTGTCATTTTCATACACACACTAAATTAGTCACCACACCCAACAAGCATCCAATGCTTTTTCTTCTCCTCAACCACGTACACATACATACATTGTACATCACACCCATGCACCCACACACAATGCACAACACTACACATTGTATGCACCTACACTTGGCATACAACACAACACATACATCTACACATGGTGTAAAACACAACACATACAACTACACCTAGTGTACCACACAACATATACACCTACACCCAGTGTATAACACAACACATACACCTACACTTGGTGTAGACAACAACACAATACACATATGCACATAGAGTACAACACACGAATACACATGGCACAATACAAAGACTATGGAATACAATACGACATGTACATAACACATCATGTATGACATGCACCCAATACCACATGTATACACCATAACATGTACAACATGCACACATTAATACCACATGTACAACATCACCACTTGTACAACATGTACATAATACCACCTGTACACAACACCACCTGCACCACGTGTACACAACACCACATTTACACGGAACTACCTGCAAAACATGTACACTATTAGGACCTCATATTATCTCTTTTTGATCATACATTTTGCTATGATGCTATCCTTTTCAACCTATATTTAAAGTCATTGTTATGGTTTTAACCCAATTGTTCCTAAGGTACACAATATTTCTTCTCATCACTATATATTTAATTATTTTACATATAATTATGCTATCTTCATAGTTAATCATTGAATTGTTAGTTGCTGAACAAGTTGAAGAATGATGTGCAGTCCACGTTGTTGAAACTGCTTGGAGATTGCAAGATTACTTTTGCAGTTGCTGAAACAGTAAGAATGACGCGCAAAGCTCATGGCTGAAATAGTTTTGATTTGTATTCTAGATTTGACAGCAATAGAAGAAGATCACCGAATGAGCTGCTACACTGGATGTAACGACCATGATCCAAAGACAGCATTACTGTAATAGCATTCTGTTGATGGGAAACTGATTTCCCTATTTTTGTATATTGGGTTAAAATAGAAATTACAATGTAATCTATGTAATAGATGTCTCCTCTTTAAAAAGAGGAGACATCTACATTAGAGGGGGGACGAACACACTTCGGGGAAGGTCTAGTTGAAGGAACATAATTGGAATCTTTTTGTAACATGACATATTGACGGATGAATAAAATCTTGTTCTGAACATTTCTTTCTAGTTCTTGTCTCCTGGGGAATCTTGTGAGGACAGGGCCCACCTTCATCACAAGATTCACCCATTACATTTTTGCAGTGTGTTAAGTGTGCCTTTTCTCCATACCTTGTTAACAGTACCATTTAATGATATTGTTTATACATTTTTGTTGAAACTCTGTTTTCTCTCCAATTGATTGTTGTATTATTTAAATTTATCTACAGTCAATTTATGAGTGTTTCATTGTTGATTGAGTTTACAGAGTGAGTTGGCAAGCTTGATAATCAGAAACAGGTGCTGAAGATTCCTACTCTGGGAATAGGGTCCTGTACTCTGTTACAGCATAGCCCATGCTTTCCTTTGCAGATTGATTCTTTTCATTAGATTACTTTTTGAATGAATTTAAGAATTCTTTGGTAGCTGTCTGCAACAGAGTGTTTTTTCTGTAACTGAGAGTGGAGCTTCAGTTTGCTTGAAGCAAGGTGTGATTAGTTTTTACTACAACTTCTACTGCTTTTAAGATTGAGTACATATAGTACGTAGTTGCCTTTGAAATAACCATACTTCCCTGGGTTGACAATTTATGTAGCACTTGGTTGTTTGAATTAATAAGAAATTAAAGTGACCAACATACACAACACCACCTACACAATGTGTACACAACATCATATGTACACGACACCACCTACACAACGTGTACACAACACCACATTTACACACCACCATCTGCACAACATGTACACAGCACCACATGCACACAACACCACATGTACAACATGTACACAACACCGCATCCATACAACACCACATGTAGATTATGTATATAGCACCACATGTACATAGCACTACATGTACAACATGTAAACAACACCATATGTATAACATGTATACCACACCACATGTACATAACACTGCATACACAAAATGTACACAACACCATCTATACATAGCACTGCAGATACAACACGTACATAGCACCATCTATACCCAACACCAGATATGAAACATGCACACAACATTATATTTACACAATACTTCACATGCAACTTGAAAAAAACACCATATATGCAACATGCACACAACACCATATATACAACATGTACCCGATATATAAGATGTACACAACACCATATGTACATTGGACCGCAATACAACATGTACAACATATATACAATAGTTGTAATGCACATCCAGAAACCACATTGACTCTACTAAGAAACCTTACTTCTAGTGTATTTCCACTATCCATGCTTGTCCCAGCATGTTTTAGATCAAACGCCTTTCATTCCACTGAAGTGTCCCTCCACATTACCTGTCCATAACATAAACATAGACATAGTATAATCACATAATATTAATTTATATCCACATGATACTGACCTCATAGATCTATCATGGTTATTCTTTCCACTTGATTCCCCATAGCGAGGAACCTCTTCATGCCATTCAATTACATAAGCAATCATTCCTCCACAAGAATTATCCCTATCAACCTTGTTAGACAATGACATGCATACATACATATATACATATATAAACATCAGTATAATCATAATCACAACATGATTGCTAGATATCATAAGGTCAAGGTTAAGCGAACTCCCTTATTTGTGCACATCATGCACAACATTCAACAGTTCCCAACATAGCCAAGTCATTTGACACCTCAAATCCATTTACTTCACCTTTCCTGTTATCTGTCTCATGTTTTTCCTACCATTATCCATTTATCCTAATGGACCTAACTAATCCAATCGATTGTCGCGTTTTTTCCTTTAGCTTCTCGATATTCATGCACTGAATTCATCTGAGTCTTACATTACCTATTGGATTTCATTCACCTCTCCCTGAGCTCCATTAAATTTCCTTTTTCCTCAACCAATCCCCAAGGCCCTTGAAACATAAAAGACAAGAACCAAAAATAAATAAGAAGAAACCCATGAAAACCAATATCAATACGACACCACAAACAAAGTGGTATGGCCATACACTAGATATAAACAAAACAACAAATCAAGCATAACAGATCACAAAATATTGAAGGCACACAATTAGCAATAGAAAGCATGACTCAATCCCCATGGGTTCCCAATGCCTCCAAGGGAAAGCTCAACTTGAGCCTTCTTCAATATTTCATTTTAGTCTCTTTTTCTACACAATCCCTACATCATACTGCCATAAACACATAACTCTAAGTTTATAAATGAATATAACAATATACCAGTTACTTTACCTTGTTGTATCAAGAAAGTTTCCTGACATCTGAACACCTGTAGATATATCATCTCTCAAGGAAATCCAATTCCTTGAAAGTTCCAACTACAACCTGAAACTAGCTAATATACTTGTCAAATACATGTTCATGAATCTAGCATATATCCACATAATTTCAGACAAAATCAAGGTTAAGAAGGCTTCGTGTATTCATGAAAAGCATTCATTTGTTTGGAATTGTGGTTTCCAAACATAGTCAAAGGAATTCTCACCCAATTTCTTTATTTTACCTTTTACCCTTTCTGGAATTAAGTCTTATTATGTATTGTCACATCATCCAAATGTTAGTTATGTAAACAAATCAAATATTACCTTGTCACGCTAATACCAAACATGTGGCCCTATTATTGTTCACACATGTTATTCACATGTTCCAAATATTAATACATCATATCTATTAATTTGAAATCAACCTTTACCAAGACTGAGAACCATGTCATAATCTATTCATAGTCATTAATCATAATACTACAACGAACACCCACTTTCACTCAAGTGTATATCAATTTTCTCAACACATATTGAATTATTACAACCACCTTAAAACAAAATCATTCCTTCAAGTAATATTATAGACAAATTCTCATATCATACACTTAATCAATCATTCAAATAACCTATAAGCATACCATATTAAATAAACCAAATAAATGACATAATCAAACTCATACCTTAATGTATCTCAGGGGAGGCTACCACATCTCCATAGTCAATCCAAATTAGTATGACATAAGATCACAAATATATCAACTCACAACCATAACCATGTGCATAGGCCAATCCATCTTAGCACGATACATATAACATCAATATTTTAATTGCAAATACCATAATTATTATGCATATGACAACATTTCATATAACAACAAGTTACTAATATTCATGACTATTCGACGCAAGTGCATATGACCATATTAAACAACTAGCATCTATCATGCATATACCCACAATAACAATAGGATGAAAAACATGTATATAACCATAATATATATAACAAATATTAACAAACACACCTGCATTCCAAACATATAAACATTTATGATGATCTACTCTTACCCCGAGGTAGAGTGCTGCAACCTCGCTCTAATGATATGCACCTCCTACTCTATCTCGGCCAACATATTAGCATCATAACATACCAATGACACCATGATTACACGAGACCAATATAATGACCATCACAATGCATGCATAACAACCACATAGATAACTAACATGCATGCATAACAAACACATTCTACCATCCAGTCCAAGCGTTGAACCTGAGAGCTCTAATACCACTCTGTAACACCATCCTCCCTCACCCAAGATTACTAATCCATCGGGGTACATATGTGACAAAGAGTTACTATGATATGATTCCACTCCCTAAGTACAATTAAGGAAGTAGAATCAACAAACCAAGACATTACTAACCTCCCTTAGGTGTTACGGGACCCCCAACAGCTAACCAACCACTCCTGGTGCCCAACCCCTGAGTTAACTTACATTTTCACTGGCCTTAGCTCTCAATCACTCCCATGACAAAGAAATAAAATGGTTGAGACCCTTCAACCTCTCTCATTAACCTGCATCCCAGCGAATGCCCATAACCTAATGGAACCTTCCAGGATAATGAATGAAACAAGGAAAAAGCCTTCCATACAAAACTTAGACAAGAACTTGACCTATATAATCCTAACCATGATAGAAATTTTGTCAAACACATCACGAACATGTATTCTAGAGGTCATAATTACATATTTGAGCATAGGGATCTTATACTTATCTGATAATAATCAAGAAGGTATGATTCCCTCTCACAATAGCTACATTATAATATATTAGGTCATACATTCATTAACCATTCATTTACTAATCAAAATGTGATGAGATCCATAACCAAAGTTTGTCATAAAACCATGCTTATAACCATAATATAAATAGAATAATAGCAATGATAGAAAAACCATCAAAGCCACATAATAAAAAGTACATTTATTGAAAAAATACATGGGAAAAGAGCTCTTATTAACATATGCAAAATCCAACCAAGTTAGGGACTTCCACATACCACCCGACCATAGATTGGGCTGAACCAAATATTTATTTCAGCCAATCACGCTTGTGCCATATTCCAAGCATGAATGTGGTAATCACAACAAAACCAACTAGGGATTCTTAGGCTTTACCATGAATCCCACCATTACCAGTAAAGGGATTCCTAGGCCCGAAACCCTCATTTATACAACCAAGCTTTATTGTGTATCCTTCCATTACCGATCAAGGGATTTCTATGCCCAAACAAGGAACATACACTACTAGGCTTTGTCGTAATGCCTCCATTACCGATCAAGGATCACTAGGGCTAAAAAGCATGGATGCCTCCATATTTCTTCACCAATACCTTCACGAATTTTCGCATCTCTACCGTTAGGCTTTACCGTGTATCCTATCATTCCCAGTCAAGGGATTCCTAGTCTTTTGGGAATTTTTCCTGAGACCACCTCACCCGGTTCCAAAATGATCTGGAAATCTAACTCAACAAAATAAAATAACCCCATCACAACATAGCTATCTAAAAATGGCAAGGAAAGGTTGAAACCACTGTCACACCTGGAAAAATACATGTCAATGATAGAAAGAGAACCAAATACACACATTCATGTACAATGCATGCCAAAACTAGCAAGGAAATCATACATGTGACTCAATACCTATAAGTAATCCCTTTGTAGCCTCTTGATCCAACTCTTCCTTGCTTGATCTTTGCTTCCCTTTTCTTTCTTGCCATTCCCTTTCCTTCCTTTCTCCAGTTCTAGAGTGCTCTAAGAATGCTCTAAGTGTGCAAGAGTATGGGAGAGAGAGAGAGAGAGAGAGAGAATAAAGAGAGAGCTCCAACCCAAAACCATCAAAAGACTATGAACTTATCCTCATAAGCATTTTTATCATTTAGGCCTCTATTTTCTTCATTTTCCACTATTTTCCTTCAATTTCCTCCTTAGATGCAACCTATGACCTTAAACCTTCCTTTTCTCCTATTTTCCATTATTCTCATAAAAAAAATCCAAATTAATGCCTCTCTGCATTTTCAAAGCCTTTGTCATTGCCTTTGCCAATTTCCTTAGCCATAATAAACCAAATGAACACCCACTAGGATGTATTTCCCAACATTCAGCTTGGAATACGTGTCCTGTGACCTTGGTCTTATTTTGCATTAATTAACTTTATTACATGAACTTTTAACCTCAGGTTGTTACAACCATCTACAACTTGTTGGTCACTGATGGACAAGTCCTCTCCACAAGGGTGAATCCATTTGAGAGACCCCTATAGGGAAGCAACTTTCAAATATCTTCTCAAGCCTTAAACAACTAGAATGAAAAGAAAAGGTGAGATAAGGTATCCCTAATGCAGACTTTGGGTAGGATTAAAGGTCACATTAGGTGAACCATTTAGGATAATGGCGTAGAAGAGGGTGGAGATCAAATATTTAATATAGGAGATCCATTGAGGGGAGAATCCAAAAGAATTGAGAAAACTAAGGAAATTCTCCCAACTCAATCAGTCATAAGCTTTAGATAGGTCCAATTTAATTAACAGCCCAAGCTTTTTTAACATTTTCAAAGAATGAATGACCTCATGTGTTATAAAAATTCCATCTAGAATCCATCATTGTAATAGCCACGGGTTAAAATTTCATGTAATAAAGTTAATAAATGAAGAAAAAAGACCAAGGTCATGCAACACATATTCCAAGTTGAATGTTGGGTAAAACATCCTAGTGGGCATCACTTATTGTTTATTATGGCTAAGGGGAAATTGGAAAAGACATTAGCAAAGGATTTAAAAAGGAAAAAAGGAATTATTGGCAATTTATTTATGAAAATAAAGGAAAATAGGAGAAAATGGAGGTGAAAGGTCACAAGTTGCATGTGAGGAGGAAATTGAAGGAAAATAGAGGGAAAATGAAGAAATTATAGGCATAATACAAAAGGCATAAGAGCATCAGTTTGGGGCCTTTTGTCAGTTGGGATTTGGGATTGGTTTTAGAGAGGAGAAGAGAACCAAGAGGAGAAAGCAAGCAAGCAAGCAAAGGAAGGACAAGGAGAGAAAAGGAAAGAAAGGATCAAACAAGGAAGAGTTGGATCAAGCAGCTTCAACTGGAATACTTATAGGTAACAAGTTGCATGTATGATTTCCTAGTTGGTTTTGTCATGCATGGTACATGCATGTGTTTATTTGGTTCCTTTGTTGTCATTGGCATTGGTTTTGCTAGGTTTGACAATGGTTTCAGCCTTGTCTTTCCATTTCTAGATAGCTATGGTGTGATGGGATTCATTCTTGGTTAAGCTTTGGATTGCCGAAAGGTTTTGGATCCAGGTGAGGTGGTCTCAAGAAAATACCAAGGGTTGGGCATGGAGATGGTTTTCTCCAAGAATCCCTCAATAGGTGGGTGGAGATAGGAAAATTCCTCAAGGGATGGTGAATGAATTCTAAGGCATCCAAGCTTGGTTTGATTTTATGATCTTGAGACTAGTTTAGGTGAGATCATGGTAGTGTGAGGGTGGAGGTATTTTAGCCACTACATTCCCTTGGTTGTTTATGAATTGGTTTACCCCATGATATACCACATTCATGCTTGGAATATGGCATGGGGGTGGTTGGCTGAAAGAAATATTTAGTTCATCCCAATCTATGGTCAAGTGGTACGTGGAAGTTCCTAGTTTTGTTGGCTTTTGTATATGTTAATAAGAGCTATTTTTCTCTTGTATTTCATGAGTAAATGTACTTTTTAGGATGTGGCTTTACTTTTTTTTATATCATTGTTATTATTTTGGTTATATTCTAGTTATAAGAATGTTTTATGACAGATTCAAGTTATGGCTCTTATCATGTTTGATTTGTAAATGGATGGTTATTGAATGCATGAACTAATAAATGTTATTGCAGCTATTGTGAGAGGTTAGTAGACCTTCTTGATGATTCTTAGATAAGTTCCAGATCTCTATGTTAAGATATGCATTCATGACTTGTAGATTGCACGTTCACTGTGTATTTGAAAGAAAGACTGCCATGGTTAGACCTAGTTCAGTCAATTCCTTGTCTAATTGTTATTTTAAAGGATTTGTCCTTGTGTAATTTATGATTATGGAAATTTCTATCAAGTTATGAGTAGATGTTTGGATCCTATTATTGAAAAAGTGGCTTGAATTCCAAGTTCACATGCACTAAACTGGGAATTCTAGACTTTAGTCATAGTGAGGCAGTGTTATCCATGTGACTGGAGTGTTACATTCATTGGCTTTCCTTTTTATGAAAGGGACGGGGAATCTAGATCACTCAAAAAGAATGTTGGCTCATGGTTTTGGCACATGGAGTGGTTTTTTAGTTTCTATGGGTCCTGTAGCTCTTGAGGAAGGTTAATAAACTTTTGGTTGGTTGATTCCACTTCCTTAATTGTACTTAGTGACCTCAGTCATGTCATGGTAGCCTTGCACTCATGTTTACCCTGATAGGCTAGTGAGAGTGGGTAAATGTGGGAGTTGGCGTTATAGAGTGGTATCAAAGCACGGTTCAAACACTTGGAACGAATGGGTTAGATGCATGTGGTTATGCGTGCATTGTCATGGTTATGGTTGTCATACATGAGGTCATGGTATGCAGTTGGTATTTTCATGCATGATGTTGGCATATTGATGTGATAATAATTATACATCTATTTTGCTAATGTGGATTGATTTTGCAGATGAGATAAACCTCCCTTGAATGTAATTGAGGTATGATTATGGTTATGGTATCCATTTGGTTTATCTGACATGGCATGCTTGCAAGAAGAAGAGAATCAAAGATGAGGAGAAAAATGGTGGACTAAAGATCATGTGACTTTCCATATCGATCAGTTGAGTAGAAAGGAGATGAGTATTCTCCTAATATAGCAAACACATTGAGGCGTTTGAGGGAAGAGATCAGAATTTGCAAAGAAAACAATGACAGGTTGGTTGAGGCTCAAGAAATACTTGTAAGGGCTCAGACAAAGCAGGCAGAGGTCAATGGAGTGATACTTTAGAGTTTTTCAGACTTGTAGAGAAAGGGATGGTTGGGGATTCATCAAGAATGGGAAGAGAAGACTAATAGGGCATATGATAGTAGGTCTCAATCAGAATATAGGTTGGATAGATGGGATACAGTTAGAGGTGGAAGATCATTGGTTACACTTGATAGGAGGACTAGTATGTATGGGTTTAATTCTAGTTCCTCATCTAGGAGGCTTTATCAGCATCATCACCGCCATCATCCTTATAGGAGGAATGAGTATTTTCCTTAGGAGTTCAAGAAAAGTAAGCCCCCTACATTTGATGGATAGATGAATAAATTAGAAGATGTAGATGCATGGTTGCTTAGAATGAAGAATCGTTAGATTTCATAACTATTCAGAGAAAATGAAATCCGAAAAGATACCCTTATTCTTAAAAGGAATTTAGATAGATGGTGGGAACTTGGGAAGATGTGAATAATGTCAGAGGCATTTGAGAAGAAGAGTTGATTTGGGATGAGTTTGAGAGACTCTTTAAGAATAAGAACCTACCTGAGAGGTATTATGATGATAGAGCTAAGGAGTTTTATGAGCTGCATATGGGTTCCATGATAGATGATGAGTCTACTAGTTCGTTTGTGGAGCTATTGAGGTATGTTCCTTACCTCAAGGATGAGAAAGAAAATATTCAAAGGTTCATAAGTGGGTTTCCAACAACATATAGAGACCAAATTGAGTTTGATGAGCCTCAGTCACTAGAGGAAGCCATCAGGAAACTGAAGCATTGTTATGAGCAATCAAAGTGTGAAGTTGAGCCTAAGTGTGATTTGAAGGGGAATGAGAAAGTTAAAGGGAAGTGGACACCAAAGTAGGGAAGACCTCAGGATGCAGGTGAGAAAGAGGATTTTGTTCCTTACAAGAAGTTTAATGCAGTTGAGAAGGTACATGGTCATAAACTGGAGAGAAGAAGAAGAGAGGTGATGGTAGGGGACAGTTGCAGTGTTTGATTTGTGGAAAATATCATTGTAAGAAGGATTTTCCATTGTACCAAGGTGGCAGACCTTAGATCTATAATGCTTATGAGGCGCGGACAATTGGGGATGTTTGTCATAACATTCCTCAGATTTATGCAATTATAGAAAATAATAATACAGATCACCAGAAATCCATTATTGAGATGGAAGGTAAGCTCTGTGATCGGGTTATTTCTATTTTGATTGACCCTAGATCAAATTATAGTAATATTAATCCTGACCTAGTGGATAAGTGTGGTTTTAGAAAGGAAGTGTATGTAGAGTCTTGGTTGGTGTAGTTGGCTACAGATACTAAGAAGAGAGTTCATCATTGGCTAAGAGCTTATGTATTTTAGTTGAATGGTATGCCTACATCAACACATTTAAATTTACTTCCATTGGGATCATATAGTATGCTTCTGGGTATGGATTGGTTGTACCTCCACATAACCAAAGTAGATTATTATAACAAGGCTATTGAATGCCTGGATGATAATGAGAAAAAGAGAATCTTGTAGGGAAAGAAGAAGCCTGCATCAGTGAGGATAGTTACAACTATGCAGACTAAGTGTAGTCAGCGGAAGGGGTGTGTACTATTCATAGCCCATATTTCCAGTGACAAGGGTAAGGATGTTGAGGATGTGGAAGTCCTCAATAAGTATCCTATCTTGCAGTAGTTTTAGGATGTGTTTCCAGCAGGGATTTTAGAGTTTCTTCCCCATAGGGAAGTAGACTTTTATGCTGAGTTGGTGCCAGGAGAAACACCAACATCAAAGGCACCTTATAGGATGAGCACTCTAGAGCTAGTGCAATTGAAGTTACAGCTGAAGGAAATGCTTGACAAGGGATATATTAGGACAAGTGTATTTCCTTAGGGTGCACCAATGTTGTTCATGAAGAAGAAGGATGATTATATTAGATTGCAAATTTATTATAGGTAGTTGAATAAGGTGACCATAAAGAACAAGTATCCATTGTCGAGGATTCATGACAGCTTGTTTGATCAATTGAAGGGAGTAGTAGTGTTCTCAAAGATTGATTTCATATCAGGATATCATTAGGTACACATCAAAGAAGAGGATATATACAAGGTTGTTTTCCAGACTAGGTATGGGAATTATGAGTATGTTGTCATTCCTTTCGGTTTGACTAATGCTCCAACTACTTTCATGTGCTTGATGAATAATTTTTTTCATCCTTATCTGAACAAGTTTGTGATTATATTCATTGATGATATATTAATATATTCTAAGAATGAGGAAGAGAATGCAGAAAACTTAGCAACAATATTGAGATTGCTAAGAGAGCATCAGTTGTATGCCAATCTTAGTAAGTGCAGATATTTTCAGACAATGGTATATTGCTTGGGACATGTTGTCTCCAAGGAAGGCATAATAGTGGATCTAGAAAGAGCTACTATGGAATGGGTAGCTCCTAGAAATGTGGATAAGGCTAGATCATTCATGGGGTTAACAGGTTACTACAGGGGGTTTATCAGGGACTTTTCACAGATTGCCTATCCTATGACATCATTGCAAAGCAAAGGAAAGAAATTTGAATGGACAAAGGAATGTGCAATGAGATTTTAGCAATTGAAGTAGTTGTTGACAAATGCTCCAGTTCTCAAGTTTGTAGATCCGGATAAAGAGTTTGTGGTGTGTACAAATCCTTTTAGAGAGGACTTGGTGGAATCCTGATGCAGGAAGGATAGGTGATATGCTAAAAATTAAGAAAAATGAATGAGTATAGCAGAACTATGTGCCTCATGATCTTGAGTTGGCATGGATCATTCATGCCTTAAAGATGTGCAGGTATTATCTTCTTGGCATGAGGTTTATTTTGATAAGTGATTATAGTGGACTGAGATATCGATTTGATGAACCTAATCTAAATGCCATGCAAGCTAGATGGTTGGCTACCCTTAGTGAGTTTGACTTTGAGATCAAATACATTAAAGGAAAGGAGAACAAGGTTGCAGATGATCTTAGCAGGAGAGTGTGGGTAAACCTTGCTGTAGTTGTGAGATCTTATGGGACAAGTTTATAGGCTCATATCTTATAGATAGGATAGTAGGATGATAGGTACAAGGAGCTTAGGCACAAGTTATAACAATAGGGTATAGGTGATCAGGATGTGGATTATCATCTCACGACATATAACTTGGTGATATTTAGAGACATGATCTATGTGTTAGATAACATTAAGCTCAAGGAGCTTATATTGAGGGAGTTTCATGTCAAGTTCTATTCAGGTCACCTAGGATATCAAAATACTTTGAAAATTGCTAAAATTTCTACTACTGAACAAATTTGAAGAAGGAAGTGGCAAATTTTGTTGCTAGATGCTTGGACTGTTAGTAGGTGAAAGCTAAGTGTAAGCACTCAACTGGTTTGTTACAGCCTAATCCAATTCCGAAGTGGAAATGGGAGGTCATTTCCATGGATTTCATTATGGGTTTGTCAAGGACAACGAAGAAACATGATTCCATAATGGTTTTGGTTGACAGGTTGAGCAAAGTGTCTCACTTCATTACAGTGAAGACTACTTATTCAACTAGTGAGGTAGCATAGTTCTTCATTAGGGAGATAGTGAGGTTGCACAGTATTTCGAAGAAGATTGTTTTGGGTAGAGATTACTCCCAGGTTTTGGAAGGATTTATTTGTAGATTTGGGCACATATTTTTCCTTTAGTACAACTTATCATCCATAAATAGATGGAAAAACAAAGAGATTCAACAAGATCCTCGAGGATGTACTGAGGATGTATGTCATGCATTAGCAAAGGAGGTGGGAGGAGTATCTTCCACTGGTTGAGTTTTCTTACAACAATAGTTATCAAGAGTCACTAAGGATGAGTCCATTTGAAGCACTTTATGGGCGTAGTTGTAATACTCCTATCAATTGGAGGGATCAAGTACTGATTGGATCGTACATGTTGGTAGAGATGGAACAGGAAATGCAAGTTATCAAGAATAATCTAAAGGTAGAAGAAGATAGACAAAAGAGTTATGTAGACCAACATAGGGTGTTTAATGAGTTTCAAGTTGGGGAGCACGTGTACATGCACATCAAGCCCAAGAAGAGATCCTTCAGGATTAGATAATGTGCTAAGTTATCACCTCGGTATTGCAGGCCTTTTGAGATCCTTGAGAGGATTGGACCAGTGGCCTACAGACTTACATTGCCTTTGACAGTGAAAGTCCATGATTTTTTCCATGTTTCATTTCTTAAAAGATATGTGAGATATGTTGATCATCTTATTGATATATCTGTATTGTATGTGGAGCCAGAAGGAAAATTCAATTTGGAACCTCAGTGCATATTGTAGCGTAAACAACTCATGCACTAGAACAAAGCAATCGAGCAAGTTAAAGTGCAGTGGAAGCACTTTGGGCCCGGTGAAGCTACATGGGAGATGGATGATCAGATGCAACCTACGTATCCTTCATTATTTGCTAGAGGAGGCAAATTAGTTTTGGAATATGCACATGTTTATGTATGTTTTTTTTTGTAAATACCACAATGAGCTATGTTATAGCTCCAATAAGTAGCATGGTTTTCATGTTGTCATGTTTTTCAAGATGGTTTTGCTTTTTGGCAGGTTGTTCATTGTAAATATTGGAACGAGCTAGGTTATAAATCTCCATAGGTGTCATAGAATACCAAGGACAGTGTTCCCCTAAGGGGAAGGGGTATGTAACAACCCTAGGTTAAAATTTCATGTAGTAAAGTTAATAAAGGAAAAATAAGACCAAGGTCATGGGAAACATATTCCAAGCTAAATGTTGGGTAAAAAATCCTTGCAAGAATCACTTGTTGTTTATTATGGCTAAGGGGAAATTGGAAAAGACATTCGTAAAGGCTTTGAAAAGGAAAAAGGAATTATTAGAATTTTATTTATGAAAATAAAGGAAAATAGGAGAAAAGGGAGGTGAAATGTCACAAGTTGCATTTGAAGAGGAAATTGAAGGAAAATTGAAGAAAATAGAGGCATCAATAATAAAAAGGCATCGAAGCATCAATTTGGGGCCTTTTGTTAAGATTTGGGATTTGTTTCAGAGAGGAGAAGAGCACTAAGAGGAGAAAGAAAGAAAGAAAGAAAAGAAAGAACAAGGAAAGAAAAGGAAAGCAAGGATCATGCAAGGAAGAGTTGGATCAAGCAGCTTCAGCGGGAATACTTGCAAGTAACAGGTTGCATGTGTTAGAGTCGGTCTGGTCAATCCTCCGTTAGAGATCAAAACTCTTTATGCATTTCATTTTTAGGTGTCCCACTCCATTCACCCAGCTGAATTCTGCTAGGGGCATGCCATAATCTGATGGAAAAGGTCATGCTATTCATTTCCCCTCATGTCTAGCTCCTACTGGCTCAGGTCTTGTGTCAATGATCACTAAAGTCCATGACAGTCAAAGTCTGGTCCTTTAAAGACAAAGGTCATTTTTCGATAGTTAGGTCTAGGGATTCATCAATGTGGTCTTCAAACATATTCAATAAATCCATGCAGGCTAGAGTGAAGCCCTTACACAGTTATGATTCAGAGAGCTTCATCGTCATGTGGATAGACTTCGACTCTTCTTCAAAACTCTGCTTTGAAGAAAAGTCAAACAATGTCATTTGTGATAAAAATTTCAAAAAAGTCGTCAGTTGATTTCTTCACGTGCAGACATGGTTTCCATGGCCAAATGTCCTATTGTGCAATCCCTACAAAGAGTGCCAAAAATTTCATCATTTGAGCTAAAATTTCAAAGGGAAAGTGAAAATCAGTGTGTTTTAAAGTCAGTGAAAAAGTGTCAAAACATAACATTAGAAAAATGGGTTTTTGAAGAAGCAAAAATTTAACCCATCACTTCCAAGGCTTTATATACAAGTTTTCATCAAAATCAAAGTCATTGTGCTAATCCAAGCCTCAGAGAAATGTTGCAAAGTGTTTTGAGTGCATCGTGCGTGTTTGGAGCAAGTTTGGAGACAGTTCTCAGGGCGCGGCGCATATACACAGGGGTGCGGCGCACACAAAGGGCGCGGCACACACAGAGCCAGCCCATCAAAGTGAAAGGTAGGCTCTATGACATGACTTTTTCATAAAAATTTATAAATGATATGGTGGTTTATGGCGATGTTTGAATGCAACAAAACCCATAAAGTCAACCACAAGAAAACACCAAAAACCATGATGGCTAGGGTTGCAAAAGTGTGGTGTTAGTGCCAAGGTTCCATTTCACCAATCATTTTTCCCTCACCTACCATTTTTCCTTATCCTCCCTTTCTCATTTTTCCTATTATCCCTACCCTAAAACACTACCAAACCCTATTCCCTTTCCCCTCCTCTTATTTCTCAACATAACACCCCAAAACCCTACCCTATCAAATACCCAAACCCCCTACATATCCCTAAACAAACTTCTCCACATAA
>APFE031480382.1:0-10731 GCA_000404065.3 Pinus taeda | reverse complement strand
TAGCTAATGGTTGGCTTTCCACCCCCATTTTGTAATGATTCGAGTAACTCCCTAACCCTTGGGCGTTCTATCTCTTCATGGCACATTCTATATATTGTATGCAAACTATTTGCAAAGGGTTGGTTGGCTTGTAACTTCTGGGAGATTGTGGGAAAGAAACTCTGTTTCTTCATTGTATTTTTTTGCAGAGGATTAATGAAAGGCAGCAGCTCTATTTCATGAGATTCATGTGGTTGTGAGTGTAGCAAATGTGTCTCTTATGTTTCATATGTATCTCGTTATGTTTCATAGTTCATTTCATATTCATTTCCAGTGAAATTTTCTAAGTTAGATAAGGTAGAATTCAATTTTATTGCTCTGCCTGTGGGAAAATTTCATGTTCAGTGTTCTTTCTTCTGTTGAAAAGGATTCATGTACTAATGCCCTTTTCACTCTGCTAAGCAATCTCTCCATTCTGCATTGTTTCAAACTAAATTTTTGGACTCTCTGCCTATCTTGCCTCACGAAATAATCTGTGCCTTTGTATTAAATTCTGTATTCATTGCAGTCCATTGGTCCCATACCATCCCAGAAACACAATCATTCATAAAAATCACTTCTTGTATCCATATTCACTTACTAGCCTAAGATCAATATTTCACTGTAAGTCATATCAGACCATTTTGTTTATCTATTCACTGAGCGTGACTCAGAGAGAGCCCTCTCCTGTTCTGGTAGGGCTAGCTACCAGACTGAGCATGGTTTGTGGTTACCCTGAATTTTGCCTTCCTTCAACCTAAGGCGGATTTAGGTGCTAACAGCATGTATGATTTCCTAGTTTTTTTGGCATCCATGGTACATGCATGTGTGTATTTGGTTCCTTTGTTGTCATTGGCCTAGGTTTTGTTGCGTTTGATAGTGGTTTCAACCTTTCCTTTCCATTTCTGGATATCCATGCTATGATGGGATTCATTCTTGGTTGAGCTTTGGATTACTGGAAGGCTTTGGATCTAGGTGAGGTAGTATCAAGAAAATACCAAGGGTTGGGGGTGGATATAGTCTTCTCCAAGAAGCCCTCAACATGTGGGTGGAGACCAGAAAATTCCTCAAGGGATGGTGAAGGAATTCGGAGGCATCTAAGCTTGGTTTGGTTTTGTGATCTTGGGACCGGTTTAGTTGAGATCACGATAGTGTCAGGGTGGAGGTGGTTTAACCTTTTCATTCCATTTTTTGTTTATGAATTGGTTTACATCATGAGATCCCACATTCATGCTTGGAATATGGCACATGGGTGATTAGTTGAAGGAAAGGTTTGGTTAAGCCTAATCTATGGTCAGATAGTACATGGAAGTCCCTAACTTGGTTGGCTTTTGTATATATTAATAACATATAATTTCCTCTTGTATTTTATGAGTAAATTTACTTTTTAATATTTGGCTTTAATGGTTGTTCTATCATTGTTATTATCTTGGTTATATGTTGGTTATAAGCATGGTTTTATGACAAATTCAAGTTATGGCTCTTATAATGTTTGATTGGTAAATGAATGGTTATTGAATGCATGACCTAATAGATGTTATTGCAACTAATGTGAGATGGCATTAGACCTTCTTTATGATTCTCAGTTAAGTTTTGGATCTATATGTTTAGATTTACATTCATGACCCGTAGATTGCATGTTCACTATGTGTTTGACGGAATGATTGTCATGGTTAGACCTAGGTAGGTCAAGTCCTTGTCTAAGTTTTGCGTTAAAGACTTTGTCCTTGTGTCATCATTCTAGAAAGTTCTATCAAGTTCTGGGAAGAGGTTTGGATCCTAGCCCTAAAAAAGTGGCTCAGATTCACGGGTTGCATGCATAGATTTGGGAATTCTATACTGCATTCATTGGGAGGCAAGGTTATCCATGAGACTGGAGAGTTACAATCATTGGATTTCCCATTATTCAAGTGGATGGGAGTCTAGATCACTCAAAATTCAAGTTGGCTCAAGGTTTGGGCACCTAGAGTGGTTGTTTAGCTCCTGTGGGTCCTGTAGCTCCTGAGGAAGGTCAGTAAAGTTTTGGTTGGTCAATTCCACTTCCTTAACTATAATTAGGGAGTTTAATCATGTCATGGTAAACCTACGCTCATTTTTACCCTGGAAGGCTGATGAGAGTGGGTAAATATGACAAGTGGCATTACAGTCACCCCTCCACAAACCCTGTTTATTTAGGAGAAATTATGTTATTTAACAGAGGTTTGAGGTGCTTAACAAGTACAAAATAAATAATTTTATATACGACATTACACAAAGCTATAGGAAGAAAACCACTAAGATCTTTTGATTTTCTAGATTTGGGAATTAAAGTAATGGAAGTTGAATTTAGGTTTGACCATACCTTTTGGGTTTGGCAAGATTCTTCAACCAAAGCATGAACTTCTAGATCGATAAATTTCCAACAAGATTGGAAGAAGTTTGTGGTGAATCCATCCAAACCTAGAGCTTTGGTCTACGACATCATCATGAAAACATCTTCCACCTCATATTGGGTAATCTTATGCATTAAAGCTTCATTTTATCTTGGTTGACCAATTGTGGGATATATTTGGTTATGTGTTAATGGCTTCATGCCTATCTGGGACTGGCTCTATGAGTAGACCATGAAAATGTGAAACCAATTCTTGTTAGATTTCATCATGTTGTAGTTGGAAAAGGCCCTCTTTGGATTTAAGTGAAAATTTTCAATTATGCTGACAATGCTTAATCATAGCTATGTGGAAAATTTCATAATTACGCTCCCCTTCTCTTAGCCATTGAAATTTGGATTTCTGTCTCAAAAGGGTCCCATATTGTTTTCTTCGCTCTTTAAGTTCATTGATTAACTAACCCTCCTCATGTATAAGAGGTTAAGATCATCCTCTTATGATGAATTGATGTTGTACCTGTTGTATTCTTACATCCAATTTATCTTTATCTTCAGATATTTCCAAACTCCTTGTTTCATTCCTTGATCTTTTACTTGAATTCTTTCCATTTTATATTTACAAATATAATTAATGAATTATATATATATATATATATATTATATATAGTATATATATATATATATATATATATATATATATAAATTTTGAATATATTAAGTTTATAAATTTAAATTAATATTTTCCATTATTAAGTTGTTTTATAATCAAATAAGTTAAAATGAATTTTACTAATTTGTTACAATCCTTTTTATAAGTTAATAAATTCAGGGAGTTTGGATTTTTATTAAAAGGTTTCAAAAACTATAATTAATGTGTTGGTAGTTTGAATGTTTAACATTCTATTAATAAGAGTTTTTTTTTCCTTATACTTTTGATTTGGCATATTTTACAAATTATTTAATAAGTCGTTATTTTAGGTTTAGTTCAATGGCATGCTTTATTATGAAGTTTAAGATTTTTATTTTTGTAATTTTATTTTTTTATTATTGTATAATGGACAATAAATTTTTTTACATGATCATATAAATTTTCCTTGGAAGGCACAAGACATAAATGATTGCATGTGCTAGTAGAGCTCAAAGGTACACTTAAATTTAGTTTCCTTGGTTTTACTAGTGCCATGATCCTTAAATAAATGTTAAATCATGTATTCAATTTCATCATCTGAGTAGAAGGCCTTTCCTACTTGACCTCCTCCCTTATAATGCTAAGAGGCTAGTTGATGTCAAGCATAAAATGCTTATGAAAATCTTTGTTAATGTACCTAATTTCTAGCTCAATGCTAATTTGACACATCAGAGATATTCCACAACACTTCAATTGTGGAGCCATTGCTAGCAAAGACCAACTATTTGACCAAAAGTAAAGAGCACATAGAGAATTAATTTTCTAATTACCTAGAGTTTGATGTGAAATAATAATAAAAAGACCATCATGTAGGTTGCTTAAATGCATCATTGACTTATAGAGAAAGGGGAGCTAGACACAACATGCAAGAGGAGAATTAATGTCACACCTCTTGACCATTATTCTCATAGACTCTAAAGCCAAAATCTACGTAGCCTTTGTCTATGACTACTACAAACCCACTCGATCCCATGCCGTCAAGATATGGTATGATACAATATCATGGAAGTGGAGCAAGGGCTATTGAATAGTATGTGAATTCGGGATCCTCACCCATATCCACGCCACGTGCCTGAGGTTTTGTTGAGCTAGTGTTCACTTGATACAAGGATGATATTATATATATATATATATATTATATTATTTATCTGCCATACTAATTTTTCTTTCTTGATCTGACACTAATGGAAATTTAATTTTGTTCTTGTAACTTGGGGTCAATTAATTAGATTCATCATAACTTTCAAAGGATCTATTATACACCAAGAGGGTTCAACTCCCTCAAGGTGCAAACATTTCCTCAAGTTTTTACGTTTTAATAAAGGTTTTCACCTTGAGGCATTTGATCCCTCTCAATGATTAAATGATTAGGAGTTAACACAGATTAGAAGTTAACACATATTAGAAGTTAATATGGATCTAGATAAGACTAAGGTTAAGAAAATAAAAATATTTAAGATGGAAAGGATAGAAGTGTGAATAGATAGGAGGAATTCAATCTTCATCCTTTTGTAAAATTCAAAATTGAAGAATCATATATTTGTCCTCAATAGAGAAAGCAACTTATTTATAACCATTAGATTCATCCAATAGTTTCCTCTTTATGAAATGGTTTATCCTTCGTAAACAATTATTATTTTTGAAGGAATATTTCGTAGATTCTTGTGAGGGAATTTTATGTGTGATTTGTAATTGGATTCCAATTGCATTTCCAACAAAGTTTATTTCATTGCGAGTGCATCATACAATGGTTTTATCTTCGACTTAGAGGACCATCAAGAAGGCATGGGTTTGATAACTTTGGTTGAGATATAACTCCTTGTGAAAACATTCTCAACTTTTATCTCTTCATTTACTAAACACACTTTGAGGTGTTTGTCCTCTCAATTTGAAATTAGTTATACTAGTTTACAAGATGGTTTAGCATGAGATTTCGATGGGAAGTACATCTCCAAAAATTCATTTATATTGAGCAACAAACCATAGAAATGTTTTAACAATCAAGAAATTTGTTTACTTTCGATTATATGTATATATGCACATATTTATTTTGTATAAGGAAAGAATTAAAATATTTTAGTGAAGGTTCACATTGATTTTTTTTTGTGTTCTTGATATTTTATGTTATGTTTTTAAATCACCACATGTTAATATTTTTCTAAACAAACAAGAAACATTGCAAATATGATCTGAATTGGAATTGACTCATGTAAAGGACATGATTTCAGTATAGTGAAGTCAATTTATACAATGAGTTTATCCCATTTTAAGTCATTGGTGAGGCAATTGTGTTACCATTACAAACATAATTACTTTATTAGTAATTATGATTTTAATATCCAATTATAAGTATTAACCTTATTACATCATAAAAACCTTACACTCCAACACTTGCTTTTAAGAATTGCAATACAATTAAAAACAATAGCTAAAAAAATTCTAGATGCTTCCCTTTAATAAAAACTACTTGAACTGAGTAGGGATCGATCAATCTTCTTCATAACCCTCATAAAAGTGGTGGGCCCCAAGTTGAATTCCCAAGTTCTAAGATTCCACCCCATGAACTCCCAAATCATGAATCTATTAAATTAAAATACTAAACAAAAATCCACATGAATGTCTCATAACTCCATATTAAGTGATAATTCTTCAAATTTAAAAAACCTTGAACCACTAGGAAACACTCTATGTTGAGCATCATTTGCACTTAATTCCTTCCTTGTGTATAAAGTATGGGCCTCTTAAAGCATGAGAGCACTTGATTAGGGAGAGGGTAAATAATTCGCTATTACATGAGAAAAGTTGAACATCAACCAACCCTATGGAAACATATACATTTTCCAAGTCATCAAGGTTCCTAGACAAGGTGCTCACCTGGTTCTTAAGGATACTATTTTGGGTACATCTATTTGAATCTTACATTTGCTAGAAATAATATTCAATAATGAAAACTTACTTACACAATGCATGAATTTATAGATATATGTTTTCTTTTTCTTTATTTCAACCAGCTGGTATCTATATGCATATTTGCTTCAATTTTGTATTTAGACAATAATATTTTTGTTTATTAGGCTTATGATCTTCTTAGTAAATCACATAGAAATCATTAAAATAATACCTTTGCAGTTGCATCTTCATTAGTGAAACTTCTTCTATATGGTATTTTTGTATTTTACACATATATGCTCAAGTGGATTTGGTTAAGTGCTTCTTTTATTATGACTCTATATCAGTAGATACAATAATTTGATGTCACGTACAGATGGTCCCTTTATGTATCTAGATATTAATTAAAATTACATTTTCTCTAATTGATATGTTGGCTACAAATTGATATATCTATGAGTAATGAATTGATACAATTGTTTATTGGTCTCTCTAATTGAGCTTCACTTCTCTATAAATACATCAAATTTTATATATATTTTTGGAATATATGGAGGCTTCTTCTAATACTTTAGCTTGTCTTCATAAAAAGGATACCACTGTACGTTTTTTTAGCACATGTGTACTAATTCACAAGACTTAAATTAATATTAACTTTTGTGGGTCTCAAGAATGATTAAATAAGCTAGAGATTTCATAATTGCATAAAATGATCAAACATTTTATAATTACAATAAGCTACAACATTCACATTTACAATTTTTGAATAATTATTTAACTATTTCATTAATTAGAAAACAATTTAGTTCACTTGTTTTTTTAAATAATTATTTAACTATTTCATTAATTAGAAAATATTTCAGTTCACTAGTTTTTATGTATGAGTAGAGCTCTAAATTCAATCCCTGCATTGGCTTTATAAACTCATATTTCTTCTTTAATTGTTGTGAATTTCACTCGCCTTATAACATCATATTTTTTCCTTAATCTTTATGTTTACGTAAATGATTGCATTGAAATTCAATAACTTATATTAATCTTGACTCTTCTTTGAACCTTTTTAATTCAGGTTCTTCCATTATTTTCCATGAGCTTCCCTTGCTAATACAAACTTATTTGTCTAAATAAACAAAAAAAACATGTAAACCTGATTAGAAATGAAATAAACTAATGTGAATAATATGATACATGATTATAAATGAAATAAATTTATATGAATAATATGCTTTTATTACATTGAAATCAAATAATATTCATTTATATAACGTTGAAACCAATTATATTATCATCACATGATAATTACATTATTTTCTAATTATTACATTATTCTCTAATTATTATTTTATTAACCAAAACAATTATTATGTTAAATAAAATTTATCAACTCTACATTAAATATAAAAAGAAATTATGATATCTTTCATAATAACATTTTTTAAATTATTTATAATTTTTTTTATTTTAATAACTACATAAAACAATGATTTTATAAATAAATCTTTATAAATAATGATTATATTAATTAAATTATATTTTTAAATTTATAGACTCTACTTAAATAGGAAAATTGTATACATTATTTTTAATGAATTTTTAATATTTTTAATATTTTTAATAATAATTTAAAAATTATATTCTCAATCTCTCTTTATTAATATAAATGCTATTAATTTCTTACAATTAATTTATAAAAAAAACTTTCAGTTTATTAACTAAATTGATTTGATTTAATGAGAAATTTCAACAACTTTTGAATCAAAGTGCATTTTAATACCATTATCACTATATATTACTATATATTATTATATATATATTATATATATGATAAAAATAAACCTTTTCCAATAATTTACATGGAAATTTGTACCCTTAAAAATATATGTACGTGGTAATAATCTCTAGAAAATATAGAAAAACTGCTATCAAATAGTTCATGGACTATTTTCACATTACGATAGTTTTTATTGGGGGACAAACACCTTTACAACAAGTGGCCTGCGATAAAGGAGGACTCAAGGAGATGTTAGACCACAGTATAGAATATATTGGGTCTGAAAGAATCATCGCAAATAGCAATCGGTGGTACAAGGGTGGTACTTTATGCGACAACATCCCTTTGCGAACTACGATTGCGATATCACAAATCGCAACCTGACTTTGCGATTGCGATATATCGCATCGCAATCTGACTCGCTCTGGGGGTTGATTCTTTGCATCGCATCTGCCGGGGCCAATCAATGCATCGCACCTACTGGGGCCGATCCCTTAACTGCGAACCTCTGCCTTTTGTGATCAATGATTGCAATTTATCGCATCACAACCTTGATTTGCTTGGGGCCAATTTTCTTAAGCCGCGGCCTCTTCCTTCTTCGATCTGCGATATGTGGGGCCAATGATGACCTTCCACTTGGCACTTCCCCATTCACTGAGAGTTATGCCACGTCCTTTCCTCTGCCGCCTGTCCAAGTCAAACTTGAACTTTGACTTTCTCTAACTTCTGCATATAATCTCAGATTCGAGTGTTGTTCACACTGTTGGAATCAAAGCGACAAGCATTTCGATCTGACGCTAAGTTTGTAGATATTCTGCCACTTTGAATTTTGAGTCTTCTTACCATGTCACTAGTACATTTTAGAGATCCGCCTGGATCCCCCTAGATTATTTCTTCTAATACTTTAGATTGTTTTCATAAAAAGAATACCCGCGTACTTTTTTTTGGTGCATGTGTACTAATTCACAAAAATTAAATTAATATTAACTTTTGTGGGTCTCAAGAATTATTAATTAAACTAGAGATTTCATAATTACATAAAATGATAAAACATTTTATAATTACAATAAACTATAACATTCACTTTCACAATTTTTGAATAATTATTTATCTATTTCATTAATTAGAAAATATTCCACTTCAGTGGTTTTTATGTATGAGTAGAGCTCTAAATTCAATCCATGCATTGACTTTATAAACTCATATTTCTTTCTTTAATTGTTGTGAATTTTACTTGCCTTATAATATCATATTTTTTCCTTAATCTTTATGTTTAAGTAAAAGATTGCATTGAAATTCAATAACTTTTATTAATCTTTGACTCTTCTTCGAACCTTTTTAATTCAGTTTCTTTCATTATTTTCCATGAACTTACCTTGCTAATACAAACTTATTTTTCTAAATAAACAAAAAGAACTTATAAACTTGATTAGAAATGAAATAAACTTATGTGAATAATATATTACATGATTATAAATGAAATAAACTTATATAAATAATATGTTTTTTATTACATTGAAATCAATTAATATTTATAATATTTATTCCCATTTTTATTCATTAAAACTATTATATTTTACGCATATAATTGCATTTTTCTTTATTTATTATTTTTATAATAACCACTTAAAAACAATATTTATTAAATAAATCTTATATTTTAAAATTTTAGACTCTTCATTAAATATAAAAGATTATGTAACCTATCTTCATTAATACATTTTTAATATTATAATAATTTTATTTTATAACCACCTTAAAAAAGGTTATATAGTAAAATTATATATTTTAAAATTTTAAAACTCTACATTAATTATATGAGGAAAGTATACCTTCTTTCATAATGACATTTTTTAAATATCAATTATTTTAAATTTATTTTATGCTAATTTCTCCTCATTAATATAAAATTTCTATTATTAAAACTGTATTAATTTATAATAAAATCCATATTTAAAATTAATTGATTTGGTTCATTCTTATAAATTGTTTTATAAATCATAAGATTTATAAATTCAACTTTAATCAAATGTCAACAGCATTGGAATGAGACTGCATTGTTAATACCATTATGACTTATAATCGAACCACACTCCATCGAAATTTCAAAGAAAAAACACAAAATCTTTTTAAAAAATATACATGATAAAAATAAACCTCTTCCGAATAATTTACATGGACACTTCTACCCTTAAAAATATCTGTACGAACCAATAATACTGGGACACGTTCACTCTACTTTTAGGAGTTGTCTATAATGCGACTTTTTGGAGATTTCAGTGACGGAATCTGGTGGAAGAAATGAGGTTAAATCTTGATTTGTAGCAGTTAAAATGGTTTTTTAACTGCATATTTGGATTCAGCGCCCTGAAAAACCCCTGGGAGCCATTGATTGTCCAGAAACTAGCTATCAAACTTGGGATTCCAATGAATTGATGCCGGATTTTGACCGGAAAAATCCGCCGAAAAGGCTTTCAAAAAGTCGCGTTATAGACTACTGCCTACTTTTATTGTACCTTGAATTTTGTAAAAGTTATAATAAAAATAATCAATTTATATGGAAGATGAGTCATTCTGAGGATGGCCCATGTTCTGATAAGCACAAGGAATCTAATGACAAAGAAGCGTAATCGTTGAGGTAACGTCTTGTCGCCGGAGGGTCACCGTGATGACGACAACCTTATACTTGGAGTATAAACTAACTTACTCAAAGATGAGTCTTTACGGGGATGGATGACGTCGGATAAGAAAGGGAATAATGGATTAGGTCCGGATTAGAACTAAAGAGTTACAATTAATCTTTTACTTTTTTAAGGTGTGAGAGAGCATAAAAATGAAAAGTGATAATTTAATTAAAAATTATATTGTCAATTTGTATAATAAAATTAGTGTAATTATATAAATTAAATTATTGGTAAATGTAGATAAACATCTAAACACTTAATTTATAATACATTTCATATTTTCAAGATTAAAAAAATCATATAAATTTACTAA
>APFE031480377.1:0-11041 GCA_000404065.3 Pinus taeda | reverse complement strand
GGCTCGCGCCTGACTCAGCCCTCATCTGCCCCAAGGCAGGCATCCGATCCGGTACTCAATGACCCCGGGCATCTCACAAGGCTGGCCCACTCCCCCCACAACTACTAAGGCGCACAGCCCCAGGCATCGAAGTCCTTTACATCCCTTCTAGACTTTGGCATCCCAATCCAATACTAGGCACCTAGCCTAGATCATCAGGCACTTGGCCTCCTCAAGATGGTCTCATAGTTCTTCTAGAGCTATCCATCAAGAGCTATACACAAGGCAAAGGAATCACTGGCATATGTAGTGTCGATTGAGTCTGTCCCCAGCCCATATGATGTTACTTGTTCTCCCTCGTGCATATGGGCTCGTACGAGATCATCAAATAAACCGGACCTCTCGGTCCAATGTAGAGTCTTGTCAATCATTATACTCCAACATACAACCAATGCATTAGTTATACCATCATAGTATCATAGAAATTTATCCATATACCAAATTTTGCATGTCATCATGAGAACATTCATCATAGTTAATCGCAACATTATGAATAATACATGCTATCATCATAAGTTGTAACATCAACATCAATTACCTATAATCATGTAGTAAATGAATATGTCAATATATCTTGACATAACATCATAATCATAAAACATCATTTAGATTCTCCATAAAGTATCTGTCTTAGCTAAGGAGCTTTATTCAGCACATATTTTAATCAAGTAAATAAGGAAAGTTTTGAAAAATAACAGTTGCATCTTCCCAGGTAGCTGACCCTGGGCTATATTGGTCCCATTGGACCTTGACTTGCTCAAACTCACGGTTCCTGAGTCGACGAACCCGGTGGTCCAGTATACAGAATGGTTCGGCTTGAAGGGCTCCTTCCTCGGAAACCTGCAATTTGTCAAATTTCAAAACATGGAATGGGTCGGGTACATATTTTCTAAGCATAGAAACATGAAACACATTATGCATCTTTCTTAAATGGAACGGCAGCTCAGCTCGGGTTCCTCTCTCGGAAGTGGCGGGAGGTGGTGTTTCTACTCCAAGGTTGTTTTGGTTTTGTCTTCGACATTTAGGAGCCATGATCTACCTTGTAATTACAGTGGATTTATCCATTACTTTTATGCCAAAAGTTATAAAAAAATTAGTTACAAGTGAAGCATAATTTATGACGAATTTCGAAGTATATATAAAAACAAGTTTAGTATGAAAGATTCTATCAATCACGGAGATGTGGTTCAATATCCACCAAAAGTCGAAGAAGTGCTTCGAGTCTCGTGACTAAAGAATCTTTTTCCTATTACAAGATTACAATCAATCATATGGGAAAGTAACACTAAAATGACATTTTCCTTTTAATCACATTCAATTACTATTTCCATGTCATGTGTTAAAAAGAAAGAAATACGGTTAATTTTGTTATGACAGTATAAAAGTTGTATTGATGTTTAGTTCAGTAAATTAATATGATATATGGTGAAGTAATATTAATATATATGTCATAAAATTTATGAATCAAGCATAAAAATATTCCACACCATAAAGAAAAGACACTGCCACTTGACCCAGAACTGGACGGATGATGGGGAAGGTTATTCCTCCCCAACACAAAAAAAAAATAATCATTTTATTAATTATATGGTATGCCTGCAAGCGCACCCACGAAGGCAACACCATTTCAAATCCTGTAAATTACAATACAATTAGGCATAGAATTGCCTGCCTAAGATAGAAAATTGTAAACTTGTCGAGAAATCTGCCCATACTGATCAACCTCATATCGTGGTTTGAAACATTCAGACACCTGCAATCTTGCAATATACACTTACAAATTTCCTCCCGAATGATGCTAGTTTTCGAAATATGAAGAATGGCAGGAAAATCTATGGAGTGTACACATTATAGTCCGTTGTCAGCAAGGAGAGAGTCTCCTCAGTTTTCGTTTGTCAAAATATCAAAATATCAAAATATCAAAACATGGATTCTTGCAGTGGATTAATGATAATCCTTAAAGCATCAACTATTTAGTACATTAATATCATCAATTATCTAGCAGAGATAACTTATAGCAATCCGCCAAATGACCAACCATAAGTTTCAACTTCAACAGATAACACTTATCATCGTAGCAATAATTTTATTTTGTAACAGATAATCGTAGCAATAACTGTAGATAATAAGCTGTAAGTTTAGTAGCAATAAGAATTGTTGTGGGAGTACAGTGAATCGTTTTCGGAGTGCAGAGATTGTTCAGGGAGTATGAAGGCCATAGGGTGCAGCTAAGACCAGTTAAAAAATAAAAGAAATCAATGAATCTCTATTTTTAATGCTCTGCATATTTTCAATGGCTAAAGGATTTACAGTTAGACATATCAAGCTTCATGAAACACTTGTAGATTCTAGGCCTCTGCCAAACAGAAATCTATGTAACACTCTATTTCAAACGTAGCTATATTCAAAAGAAACAATGAGACTTCACAAATGAAATATGTTACATGAAATGAAAAATAGCTCTACCAAATATCTTATTGCAAGGAACAAAATGTATATTAAACCCAAACAAAATTATGGCGTGAAAATCCTAATACCATGATTGATATAATTTTGTAGATAATTAAGAAAAACTAAATAATATCTATTGTTCACTGTTACTAATAATATGTATCTCAGTGAAGAAAAATTCTTAACTAAGAGTGAATAGATAACTCACTAATATAATATACATATAATCACACTATAAAATACATTACATATAACATTAATATTATATGCATATATTTAAATATATATATACATACATCACTACATTATAATTATATACACTATCATATATATCATAATATATATACAAATAATCAATTAAATACATATATATTTATAAACTTAACACATAATATACATTACTAACGTACATACATCAATTTACACCAATAATCAAAACATTTGTGTGTATAAAATCAGTTTTATAACTCAGTTCACAGCGTTTTGGGTTTCAAATTTTATTGTTTTATAAAATATGCACTCTGAGCAGAATATGCACCTGTGCATTGTGCAACTTTCTATCTTTTTGCCATCTATTTTGGCACCTAGCTTTCACAAATCCACAGTTCTCGGTGCTTTGAACTCTGATATCATAGAATTTATTTCTTAATAATACCAGTGTATACTTTGGAAAATATGTTACAATTTGGCAGAATTATATTCTTTGATTAAGAAAAATCATAAATCAGAAAAATCATACGAAAAAGCAAAATAGAAAAGTGGAAAAAAAAACAAACTCTAGAAAGCAAAAAGGAACTCCAACTAATAGAAAAAGCTTTCCGAAATGATTTTTCGTCCAATTTCATGATCTTGCCAATAGGGAAACATACTCTACAACAGCACCAATCCCTGACAAAGTGCGATGGTAACGAATTTTATGGAGATTTACAGACATTGACTAGATCTTTTTTTTTATATTTATGCGAGTTAATTTTTCTTCTATACTTTTTATTCATTGAATGGTTTATTTAATAGGGTATTTGAACCTATATAATCTACTTGTCCAGTTACAATGAAGCTCGTCAAGCCTGCACCGAGCAATATTTTTATTTCAGGAAATAAACCCTTATATTAAGCTATTATTCACAATATTGTTGAGTTTTTCTCTATAATTTTCTTGTTAGCACAAAGGTCTAATAGTCATTAGAGAGAATCCCTCTCTTTATGAATTATACGTCATTATATTCTGGTTTTTCGTCTGATATTTTTTTGTTTGTTTGTTTAGAGTCTCAAATAGTTGTATCCATTACGGCCACGTTGAATTCTCTCAAGTTTTTCTTTTTAATAAGATAATAAGCTGGAATGGAAGGTATCAAGAAACAAAAGTTTTAACACACATATAGAAAATTCTGTAATTAGTAGATCTACTATTGAACCTTCTGTTATATATATATCTATATATATGCGCTACAGAAAAACTCCAGGAACAAAAAATAAATTTACTTCCATATTAAGTATCGAAGTATCGACTGTAAAATTAATGCATTGTCGAATTTCTACAAAACAATGGGTATAATGCATAGACTATAGTGTTTGGAATTGCTTTTTTTTTTTTTTAAATGAACTTCAGACCTTAAATTCATAGATGTTTGAAAACAAAATCGTCCTTTTGAGTCATGCTAATTGCAAGGGCGATTTCAATCTCAACCGCCAGAGCTGTGTCACCAATCGATCTCAGGCAAGTGGTTCTATCATCACATATTTCAAAACTTTGGCTTTCAAAGAAAATTCCCGACGCAAATATCAAGTGTGAATTTTCGTTTGGTGGTTTCAAGAATTATCAGACTCCTAGCAAACCCAATTTATTCACGTAAGAATTTACACCGATATTCAATTGGGATTCACATGGTAAGGTGTTCCATGGATACATGGTTAAAAGCAGGATTGAACAGAACGCATTTTATCAAACAAAGCTTATTTTCAAGTATGCAAATTGTGGAACCCTGGAAGATGCACGACCAGTGTTTGATGGAATGCGTGAACGAAATATGTTTTCGTGGACTGCTATGATAACAGGATATACCAAACAGGGGTATTATGAGGAAGCCCTTAGATTATTTAACCAAATGCATAGCGCAGGTTTTCAGCCAAACCCGTTCGTTTTGCCAAGCATACTCAAAGCCTGTGCAGGCATAAAAGCTTTGCAGCAGGCTACATGATTAAAATTCTATGAGAGGCCAATAGGCAACTCAAAAATCTCGAAAATATTATCTCAACAGGCCGTGTTAATTACAAATAAAAATACCAAACGTTTTTATACTATTAGAACGTATTGCAGACAAGCTCATAAACTTGTGCCATGACTATAGAAATCAGAAGATGGAAGAGTAAACCCCAACCTGGAACAAGAAACAGCGAGATAGTATAAATCTGCTGCTGCCCAGGCAGGGCGACGCATGACAACGCATGGCAGTAGACTGCCGCGTGAATGGTTCTCTATGGTCTCGGCAGTGAACGGAAAAGAAAAAGAAATTTAACTAAAATTTATTAGACAGAAATTTATTGAAATTAATCAATTTTTCCAGTCTCATTTCTTTAAAATCTGAAAAAATTCATAATCACAAGCTTGATAGGTAAGTCATAAAAATTTGCATGTAACTCTATATGTAATTATTAAAAAAAATTAGTTTAGATAACATAAATCAACATTATCTTCACATTTTTTAATTTTTTTATTCGGTACAAAAAAACTCCAAAAAAAAAAAACACACTAAAAACAACTCCAGTAAATAATAATGAATTCACCAAACCCACCACCAACGACGGAACTTTGCGCAAATACTAGCAGAAACATAATCACCAAACCAATCAAAATGTAACTGTGCAGTAAGTATGCGTTGAATAAAGAAAATTTATGGCCTAGTGAGGGTTTGAAAAAAAATTATGCCGCGCCTCCTGGAAGTAATCAACCTGTAACTTTAAAACAAGTCAAGTTAAAAATTCCAACAAAGTAAATTTCCGGATGCCCATAGGCCCTAAGGGTTAAACCTGCTCTGATACCATATGTAACAGCACAAGTAAAACTAAAATTAATGTCAAAAAAGAAAACAAATTCTTTCAATGAAATTATACCTGCACTTTTTGGCTTCGAAGTGACCACAAGATTTTGGGGACGACTCTCCTCCCAACCGTAGGCTCAATTGTGCAGGATTCTCCTACAACTGGCCACCCCGAGCCCTCAATCCACGACTACTGCCAGTATTCCTAAGTCTTAGTATACCATTCTCCCAAGAGAATGAAAGATAGAACCTCGGAATGGTGGAACCCCTCCCATCCTCCTCACCATTCATTAAATAGAACAAAACATTGGAAGGGGAACCACATGCACACCCTCCATGTGTTTGCATGCTGCTTTTTCTTTACTTTCCTTTGATTTTTTTAGCTTTCTTGTTTTATTTCCTTCTTTTTGATAACTTCCTTCTTTATTGATTAGAGCTTTAATATGGTTTATTACTATTTTTTTCTTATTCTTATTTCCTTTTAATATCATTTTTTTATTTGTTTATTTGGTTATTACTCATTTTTATTTTTTTATTACTTAATTCTTTAATATCATTTTTTATTATATTTTATTATTATTCATTATTTTTATTATTAATTATTATTTTTGTATTATTTTTATTAGTTCTTATTATTTATTATTTATAATTAAGGGAGGGATGTTACAGGTTGCAGCACTGGACCTCGGGGTAAAAGTAGATCATCATACAGGTTTGTAAGTTTGGCATACATGTATGATGGTTTATGGTTGTGATATGCATCGTTGTTAAATGCGTGCTTGTCATTTTATTATTTTTTTATTACATGCATGATGGATGCTAGTTGATTAGTGCAGTCATATGCACATGCAACAGTTAGTCATGCATGATAGTTTAACTTATTGTCATATGCATTGCGGTCATATGCATGATGATTATTGTCATTGCGGTTAAGTTCTTCATATTATTATGTATCATGTTAATCTAGACTGAGTTGTTCATATGTGATAGCCTATCCTGAGATACACTGAGGTATGGTTTTGATTATGTCTTATATATGGTTTATCTAACAGGATAAATTGCAAGACAATAGAATATCACAGATGAAGTGTAGAGTGGTGGATTACAATTCACATGACTCCCCTTACAAGCCTAATGTGAATTCAATGCAATGGGAAAGTTTAGTTGTGCGGCAAGGCAGATAATGAGAGATTGATTAAGGAATAAGAAAAGCTTGTTAGAGCCCAAGAGAAGCAAGTTGAGTTTAATGCAGTCATCCTTCATAGCATTTCATATTTGCAGAAGTAGGGACAGTTGAGGATCAATCATTGACAGGAAGAAAAGACTAATGGGGCTTATGGCAGCAGGCCTCAAAGAAGACAAAAGTTGGACAAATATGACATAGTCATAGGTGGCAGATATTTGGATACACCTGACAAGAGAGTAGTACTTACGGATTTTATTCTAGATCTGGTTCCAAGAGACATCATTACCATCATTGCTATCATCTGTATAGCAGGATTAAGAATCAATATTTGCTAATCTTTAGATTGCATGAGTATTCAAAGAACATGAGAGCCAAGATAGCTACCTCACCTCAAAGGAAATGCAAATATCTAGTGGGAAGATGTTAAGCATGTCAGAAACATCAAGGAATAGGATCCGACTTGGGATGAGTTTGAAAGACTCTTCAAGAAGAAGTAAATATCTAAGGGGTATTATGATAGAAGGGCCAAGGAGTTTTATGATCTCAAGATGCAAGTGACAAGGAAAAGGTGGGACCTCATAAGAAGTTAAATGCAGTTGAGTGAGGACATGGGTCTCAACCAGTGAAGTAGTAGAGTAAAAGCAATGGCAGAGAACTATTGTGGTGTTTAACCTGTGATGGATATCATCGTCGGAAGGATTTCCCTTTATATCAGAGTGGTGCAGCGAGATCATGACAGGCCTCAAATCTACAGTGCGTAGGAGGCATAGACAGTTGGGGATGTAGGTTATAGAATTCCCTGGATCTATTTAGTAGTGGATAACAGAAATGCATGTCACCAAGAATCCATCACTGAGGTGGAAGTGGGACTAGAGGGAGAGTTCTAGGCAAAGCCTCAATGCATTTCGTAGCATAATAAGCTCATGCTCCAAAATCGAGTAATAAAGCAAGTTAAAGTGAGTGGAAGAAATTTAGGGTCGATGAAGCTACATGAGAAATGGTTGATCAAATGCAGGCATAATAGTTGGTTTCTGGTTATAGCTTAATTCGTCGAAGAAACTGGAATCCCTTGGGAGATGATATGTGCATGTGTTCAGTTGCAGGGAAGCGTGCTTGGCATAGCAAGGGAAGGTAATTGGTATATTGTTATGTTTATTTATGCACTCACAATTATGTGTTTATAGCAATATGATGCAAGGATTGCATGGTAAAGAGACTAGCATAGATCCTGAAGAAGGTTTGGTTTGAGCATTCATTTGGAAACATTGGGAAGCCATGGGGGTTAATTCATGGTGTTTGTTGGGAGTCTTATGCTTTCGGTGTTTTTTTATTTGTTTGTGCTTGATTTGAGATTTTAATTGTGTCTCGTGCATGGCCATGCCACTTTGTTTGTGGTGTTGTATTGTCATTGGTTTTCCATGGTTTTCTTCTTATTTTATTCTTGTTCTTTCCTTTTATGTTTTGAGGGTCTTGGGAATTGGTTAAGGAAAAAGGAAAGGTAATGGATCTTGGGGAGAGATGAAGGAAACCTATTAGGTAATATAAGACTCAGATGAATCTAAGTGCATGAATAAAAGGTAGTTGAAGGAAAGAATATGACAGTTGGTTGGGTTGGTTGGGTCCATTGGGATAAATGTATGGTGGAAAGATAGTCATCAGAAAGGTAACATGAAAGGTAAAGTAAATGGAATTAAGGTGTTACATGCCTTGGCTATGTTAGGAATTGTTGTTCTCAATGTTGTGCATGCATTTCACGAATAAAGGGAGTTCTCTTAACCTTGACTTATGAACGCTCGTAATTGTGTTGAGATTATGATTATGTTAATGTTTGTGTGTGTGTGACGTTATCTGACAAGGTCATCAAGGATCATTCTTGTGGAAGAATGATTGTTGTATGCAAGTGAATGGCATGAAAAAGTTCCTAGTTATAAGGAATCAAGTGGGCAAAGTAACCCTGGAGGACCTATGAAGTTAACTTCATGTGGATATGATTTTGATATTATGTGCTTATAAATATGCCTATGTTTATGTTATGGCAAGCAATGTTGAAGAATACATCAACGAAATGAAAGAAGTAAGATTTGTGGCATGTTGGGACAAGCATGGATAGTGGAAAGAGCCACAAATCCTAGATTATTGTGGATGCACGCACTAAGGCGTGGAAAAGACACTAGACACAAGGTTTCCTAGTAGAGACAATGTGGTCTCTAGATGTTCAATACTATTGTTGTGTATATGTTGTACATGTGGTATTCTGTCACGAGTATTGTGCAGTCATTGTATCATGACATGTGTATTCATTGTGTTGTATTATGTGTACATACGTGTGGTGTTGTACACCGGGTGTAGGTGTATGTGTTGTGTTGTATACCAGGTGTAGGTGTAGGTGTATGTGTGGTGTTGTACACCGAGTGTAGATGTATGTGTTGTGTTGTACACTGGTGTAGGTGTATGTGTGGTGTTGTACACTAGTTGTAGGTGTATGTGTTATGTTCTACACTATGTGTGTTTTTACGTGTTATGAAGGGATTGGTCTTCAGAATCCCTGGAGGTTGTGGGTTAAGATGGTAGCTCTCTGGAGGTTGTGGGTTAAGATGGTAGTTCTTTGGAGCTATGGGCAGCTTGGGATGAGACCAATCTTAAGTTGATGATATTGAGGGTAGAGGCAGTTTAGTCTCTGGATTCCCTTATTGTTGATATTGAGGGTAGATGTAGTTTAGTCTATGAATTCCCGTATTGTTGATATTGAGGGTAGAGGTGGTTTAGTCTTTAGATGCCCTTGTTTCCAATATTGATTAGGAGCTCAAAATTATGCTCAAAAATCAAAATGTTAGAATTTTGTTAAAATTAGCTTCAGATCGAAGATCTCATCATTCTGATTCCAACAATGTGAACGACATGCAAATCCGAGCTCGTATGCAGAAGTTAGAGCAAGTTCATATTTTATTTTCTTACATGGCAAGATTGGATGATGTGGCAAGGTACTTTAGGGAATGAGGAGGTGTCAAGTGGCAGGCTGTCATTGGCCCCCGCATATCACAAATTGAAATCGCAGGCAGGGAGGTGATACAGAATCAGCCTCTAGCAAAGAAGGGATGCGATGTGATAAATCACAATTGCAGATCAGCGAGGAGAGGACAGTTATAGTAATTGGCCCCTGGCAAGATCAGGTTGCAATGAGATATCGCAATCACATATCGCAACAGGGAAAGTCTCGCATATTTACGATTGTCTTTACTTCGTCGATTGTGATAAGTTCCCAGATGCAATATATTTATCGGTTCCATTTTATATAGTGTCGTTGGGTCCGCCGATATCGCAATCGCAAATCACCTGTTTTATTCACAAATCGTAAGCCCGCAACACTCACCAATTGTGATTTGCGATAAGACTCAGCTGACAGGTTAAGGCCCACCATACAACAAAATTCTCGCTAGCTTATTGGATTTTGGATCGAAATTGTGGGTTTCTGTCAGATTTCAAGCAATTTGTGGAACGAATAGTGGGAGAACTATGAAAAGTCATAACTTCTTGAGTTTTCTACCAAATTGGTTGCAAAAAGAGGCTAGATAGCCATTTTTTAGTATTGTGAACTCATTGAGACAGGTTTCAGAGGCATTTGAGCATTGTAAACACACTTTTGTTTTAATTTTGAGCATAATAAAGAGGCCCAAGCATTGGAAGATGGACCATTGAGACGTAGCCCAAGAGGGATGAACTCCTCATAAAATATTTGTGTTGTGTGTTGTATTTTGATGTTCTTTGATGTTATTTTGTTGTTGTTCAGCATATACTTTATGTTAAATTGTGTATAACATTTACATAAGAAAATCTCATGGGAATCAGTTAATTAAGCAAAAATGGTGAATCCTTAAGCACTTGATAAGAAAATGATAAGCATCTTGGGCTTTATTCTGAATGGGGAATTAGAACAACATTATTAATTTGCTCCATTTTAGATCAAGTTGGTATCATAGCACTAGTTTTTGCTTACTAGATTTGCTTTGTGAAAGAAGGATTTTATTGTTTGCTAGTTTTGTGTCATGCTAACAAGGTTAAAACTCAAAAGAGCTGAAGGAAAGCTAGTTGGAAGCCCTGAAATTGGGTCAAGGGTAAGAAGAGCAAGGTTGCCACAATCTCCAATGCCATTTCAGCCTCAAGTTGTAGTTGAGACTCCAGAGATCATGTCTCATGAAGGAGAACCTACAAACATGACAGAAGATGAGAAGACCTTCAGAAAGGCTTTCTTTGATATGACAGAGATGGTGAAGGTCCTCTATGAAGAGAGGAATAGCAGGTTGCAAGTACAAAGTTCCAAACCTCCCAA
>APFE031480374.1:0-17013 GCA_000404065.3 Pinus taeda | reverse complement strand
AAACAAATTTTTGAGTTTAGAAATATCTTCATAAAGACCTTCTTCATCTATAGCATCCATAAAATCATCATCTTCAAAAGCCATTAAAAGTCTATAACTATTACTTCGTTCATATTCATCACTATTTGAGAGTCCATCACTGTCTTCATGAGTGTAGTATCTTTCTTTCTTACATTCTGTTTCTTGTTCCATCTAACAGGTTCCTTACCTTTGTCAAGCTTATCTTTATGAGGACACTTGGAAGCATAGTGACCAACTCTTCCACAAGCAAAGCATTTGAAGGGTAACTTACCTTTGAATTTTCCAGCACCCCGTTGAAGGTTATTGACGAAATTTTATTCTTCCTCTTCTTATGACACATGTCCTAACTCATAGTAATCTCCTTTACCTAAAGCCTTGAATGCAACTTCTCTTCTCTCTGATGGTCCCCCTTTCCTCATTTCATAAGCGGTTAGAATTCTGTGTAGCTGCGACATGGTAATTTTCTGAAGATTCTCCTTTTCTTCTATAGCAGAAACTTTTGATTCAAACTTAGAGGACAAAGATCTTAGAACCTTTTCAACCACAACAACCTATTTTATTTCTTCACCCAAGTTTTTCATACAATTAACAATCTCATCTATACGTAGGAAATAGTTAGCCACACTTTCGTCATTATACATTCTGAGATTTTCATACTGAATTATGAGGGTTTGAAGTTTTTCTCGTTTTACCTTTTCATTTCCTTCATAGCTCAGAACGATCTTGTCCCATATTTCTTTTGCGCTTTTATACTACATCACCTTGACGAATTTTGATTGCGATAGACATCCTAATAGGGTATTGACAGCCTTTGCATTTGTTTCAAACTGCTTCTTTTCAGCCAGACTATAGGAGTTGCTGAAGGAAAAGTGTACCCTGTATCTATGATATCCCAGACTTCTGTACCAAGAGATTGAAGATAGGTTGTGACTCTTACCTCCCAATAGACGAAGTTGGTCCCATCAAAAATTGGTGGCCTGATCGATGCTTCTCTCTTGTAGGCGCTCATGATGATAGATCTTCCTTCAAGCGATCAAGATTCTTCTGAAGGACCTGCTCTGATACCAATTGTTGGAAAAAATACTGAGGGGGGGGGGGTGAATTAATATTATCTGGTCAATTATTTTATTTTCAAACCCAGAACATATACGCTACTTTAGTTAGAGAAAAGCACGTATATACACAACTACAGATAAGGAAACCCGCATATACCATGCAGACTTATAATTTAATATATTCTACAGACGTTGAACATTAATCTGTACATCAGAATCATATAAACAGTAACTAGGAAGAGCAGAAGACAATCACACACAAGAAGACAAGATATAAGGTGGAAACCCAATGTGGGTGAAAACCACCTGCTGCAATATGTCTCTATCTTTTCAATTAGAAACTTCTTTTTACTATGATTCTGTACTGGTGCAGTCCTTTACAAGTACGCACGCTGCAACCTGCAGAGAACTACAACCCTCTCTTTTCTTCCAGGGACCACGTTTCATAAATTTTCAGATTGGATCCATGAATATCAATCAATCATCAAACAATCTCTTTTTCAACACTTCTCCGACTGCTATACCAAAATACAGTAACAGTAATCACACACCAATTATGAACCTAGAACAATGTAGCTAAACAACAGAAGAAACTAAAACATAATTCAAGAGACGTACGCTACTTCACTATTCAGAAACCTGCATGCATACACTTCTGCGTCGAGACCAACCAGCGTATATGCTTATTTCACTTGCAGAAACTGCGTGTATACGCGCCTTAACTTAATTGAACCTGCGTACAAATCTATAAAGGATAATTCACTCTTTCAATCATTCAAACATTAGTTAACCCTTATTATCAGATTTATAGATCAAGCGTGCGCCACATATCACAGATCAAAATCATACAGAGATACCACTATTCAAGCTTTCAGATTTTGACCCATCAAGAGAACTTATCCTTCCTTTTTGCGCTCAGGTTCTTCCTTCATTCAGATCCAAATCTGCACCATAACCCAATCACTAGTATTCTAGATATAGCATGTTATCAGATTTTCAATAATTCAGATGATCCTTTTCCTAATGGTCTTCTTCCTCTTTTATAGTCTTGCCTTTCACAATACTACAACCCAAAACCATAATAGATCAATACCAAGGACCCAGTACTTGGGATCAACACATCAGATGAGATACCAAGGTCCAAAACCATAGGTTCAAATACCAAGGACAAAATACCACGGACCAAAAATGAGATCTCCCACATGTCTCCACATGTACGCGCTTTTTCCCTGCATGAAAGTGCGTGTATACGCATACGCGACTTTTGAATGACTAACCCGCGTGTATACGTGCCTTCGTCACGGAGAACCTGCGTATACATATTTTTCTTTCATTTTGAGACCCTGAACTGAGATTTGTAACCAAAGTGAGTTGCCATCAAGGACAAAACCTATGCCATAGCACCAAACCTACCAAGCTTGTGCCATAATGCCAACATCGTTGTCCTCATATGAATCTTTAAATGCATAACCACTTGACCTAGTAAATTCTTAGATGTTGACCACACCTCCTTTGGGAAGCGACATTTTACCAAGAATGTAAAATACACTCCTCAGTTTCTTTGGGCCCTTCCTTTCCATTTTGTAATACATTCCACGTTAATGTCTTGTTTGATAGGGCCTACCCAAGGAAGAGATTTTCCTTCACAGTCCTCACTAACTTCCACATATTTTTCCACCACCATTCACTCACAACTCTGATGTCCTTCACAAATAGGGAGGCATGACCATGGTCAACTATGCACATTCATATAAAAGGGTTTTTGGACTAATACATGACATCCTCCCTATGCATCAATTTTATAGCACTATCTATATGAACATATAGATATGAAAGTCATTAGAAGGTCACATTCCCAACGAGTCTTAGTTCTTTTTGTTGATTGACTTAGGTCTTATTATGATAATAGTAATAATAATAATATAATATTGTTATCGTAATTCACATATACTTGGTATAATTGAAAGGTCATAACCATTTCCCGTATTGTACTATATAATGTCACATTTCTATTATATTGAATATCATTGATGAAACATTGTACATATATATTTTCTTACAAATACTTATTATTTGGCTTAAGATCTCTCAAAATGGTTTTAATATTTTTTGACAATTAAGAATAATTTCAAGGCGTGAGCTTGTGATAAAAAGATGATAAAATTTGTCCGAGAACTTTTAAGTTTCATGTTGCTAATGACAACTATCATGTAATATTTGATGACTAGGTTTTCTATTTTTTGAACCTTGTTCTCAAGGTTGACAATAGTGAGCACCATGTGGATATTGTGACTGGTTTGACATATTCAACAAGGATACAAATAGATTTACACACAAGTGCTTCAATTTTTCCAAAAGTTACCAAGTTTTTATAAAGATAATATAACATCCTCAATATCACTATTTTTATTTCATAAACCTAAACACATTATATGAACAAACAAGGTTTGATCTTAGTATCGCTTTTTTCCTTTCAAAGCCCAACATGTTATTGTGGAGTAGAAGGGCTTTCCATAATGTTATAACGAGGACTAGTTGAATGCCAATTTACCGAGTCATTTTAGAGCAGAAGGGATTTCCACAATGTTATAATGAGGACGACTTAAATGCCAATTTATCACACATCAATTACAAAGCATTTTATCTCAACTAAGACATTTGGATTTCACACAATAAATATAAATATATTTTTATGAAGACACATTTGTTATTATCAATGTGTGTAAGTTCTATATTTCTTGAATGAATCAATTACTTCCTCTTATTTGATTCAATTACAGATAGATTAAGTTTCAGCGAAATCATTCATTATTAGAACAAACAAAAAATAGATTATTCCATTTACATTTTGTGAGAGGTGTGAATTCATTATCAACTTCTAAAAAAAACTCATCATGAAATGATTTATTCATCTCCTTTGATTGGTCAATTAAACAAATAATTGTTAAGCCGAAAGAAATATTAAAACCTAAAGACATTTTGTGAGAGGTGCAAACTCAAGTCTCAATTAAATCATTCATTGTTTGGAATGAAAGAAATATAGATTAGAACCTTTACTTTTAGTGATAGGTGTGAACACATTTTCAAAATGTGTAGTGTCCTTCAAAATATCTTGTAAATATTCCATTACTCCTTTATTACTTCTTTACTTTGATTACAAGTAAGGTTTTGTTTTGTTTTGTTTTGTTTTTTTGATTTAGAGGAACTTGGTAGCTTGCATGACACGTAACTATTAGTAAACCTCTAGGGTGCTACGATGTGTCCTCCTCCCTATAGCCCAAGTTGCAACGAGGGATTTGAGCCAAAATCTCTCGAGTTTCAATGATTTCACATGGGTTACAAGCAATATTAAGTCTTAATTAAATATTCAAGTTTTATATAATTAAGTATTAATTAAATCTTCAAGTTTTATATAGAAAAAAATGATAGATTAGAATTTTTCCTTTTTTGATGTGTGAACTCAATTGAGGTGTTTGGTGAAACTTTCCCTTGGAATATTTATATAAATTATGATTTTTTTTTTAATAGAATAGTGGCTCTATGAAACATTTTGTTATTCAACAAAGCCTTGGTGCCAAAGGCTTCCACATGTTAAACTAAGTTATGCGTTCCACCTCAAGGAATTAGAAGGGTTTGGGTATGTTGAAGTTTTACATGAATGAGTAAGGTATATGCATCGAATAAATGATTTAAACAATGGAAGAAAAAATAAGTGATTTCGGCCATGAGTTGCAAAGAGACCTAGAAGACACTGTTGAGGCCTTGGAAAAAATATCTTGGGAATGATGTAGCATTCCTGATTCTTATAACTACTCAAGCTTCGGTCAAGATTAAAGGTTCTTGTGTGGCTCAATGGATATAGTAGGTGTGGGAATCCATTAAACTCATGTCTTTATAGGAATCTTTCTTTAAGTGTCGTGCTATCCTTTAGTGAACATTGTACATGGTGGACATTATTGAAATAGGTAGGCTAGTGAGAGCTTGGTTGAAGTTCCCTAGTTCTTAATTCAAGGTTCAACAGGAAAAATATTGTCTTGACAAATGACTTGTATGATAGCTAGTCAAGGAAATGGCTTGCATGGCCAATGATACGAGGCATTTGGTTGTTCAACTCTAATGATATTAGTCTTTACATAGTTTGTAGTTTGAGTTTAAATGATCTTTCTATCAATTTGGTATTTTAGAAATTATACATGACAAATTTGGTCAACCCAACCTTGTTAATATTATTCTTGATAGAGTTTGTAGTTTAAATCTTGATGAACGCTCCATCAAACTGGGATTTTGGCATCCTCAGGTGAAGTGTTGAGAATGGAAAGGGAATGAATCAAAAGCATTCATTAAGTGTAGGCTCATTCATGGCTATAGGTGGTTGTGATTAAGACTAGTCCAGATGGTTTGTTGACACCCTTTCCTTAATCGTAAGGGGAGGCTCATCCACTATTAGAATATGAGTTTATTTTATGTATATTCTTTTGCTTTATATATATATATATATATATATATATATATTACCATGCCATGTTAAAAATGGAAAAATACTTCTCAGGGTTTGAATCTCAAATTCAATTAGAGCACACGCATTCCACATTCCTTTAACTACTTTACACAATGGGTTCATTGCTAATAGTTAATCAAGTTTCGAGATATTTTAGAAATGGATTTTAATTAATTTTATGCACTTCGTTGTTCCATTCAAATAGATAAAGATCACTTGGAGCATGGGAATAATTAGAAAATAATCAATATTTTAATGATTTTTAAAGTTTCACTCTTATTGTGTTACAAATAGTGCTTCCAACATTGATGCAATATTAAAGGAACTCATTTCTATAGTCTAAATTAAAATTTTGTTGAAAAATGTAACTAGGTTTGGTCTTCATAATGGCATGTGTAATCATGATTTTATGTAATTGATGAAAAAAGAAAAATAAAATTGTTTTGTAATGCTGAGTCATGTGTTTCATGCTCAAGGTATTTTATTTTTAGTTAAGGTTCCCATTGTGAGCTTTTAGGGTTGGTCATCAAGTCATAAAGTCTACTGAGTCAATTCCAAAGATTAAAGACCTATTTGGGCATGTTATACATTGTAAAAAGAGAAATTGTTCAAGCCATTAACCCTCCAAGGCCTTGTCATAAGCACCCCTTTAAGTCAGACTAAAGATAGGAATAAGGATGATTCTAGAAAGGCATGTCGACCTAGGCACAAGGAAAAGTCAACCTATATCTCATCGACATACCACTATATATAGGGCAACTTGAAATCACTTGAAGAACAATTTAGTAAAGCATCCAAGACAAGAGAAGAAGCATGAAAATCATAAGGAGAGCAACCTCATAACCAACGAGAAGAAAGAGAGGAAGAACAGATATCTTTGGCATTATTTTTGGGTTAGTCTCCTCGCACGTGTGATAAAAACTAGGGTTTTTTCAACCATTACAGAAGTTAAGTAAAGGGTTGCCACACCATCATTAGTTCTAGTTGAGATTACAAGGAGAATCCCTCAAGCCAAGCGAAGGAGAAACACATCATAAAGGTCGATAATTCAGCCCTCACATGTGATTTTGCAAAAGTTCTAGGGAACTGAAAGTTGCAGATCTATGGAGGAAGGCCAACGTACTAGAGTAGTCGAAATTTGTGTGTTAAAAGTAAATTTGACTAGAGTTTACTTGGGCTAAAACAAGAATTTGTGAATAAGGGTATTGTGACTTGGTCTTGGAGAGGTTGTTGTGTCAAGATTATTGATCTAGGTCCTTGTATTCATCAATTGAAGTCTCTATAAGAAGAAGATTTCGTTTTGCATTTTCCTCTCAAGTTGGAGAGGTTTTGGACCTAGATGATCACCTACATCCCTTGTCTCTTGTCTCATTATTGTTTATGATTTGGTATCTGTTTGATGAAGAAGAACACTATAAAAATCTAAAAGAACCTAACCTAAAGAAGTAAAAAACATTCATAAGCAATTATCATTACAAGAGAAATAACCTAATCCTAATGCCCTAGATTTCTCAACATGGTATTAGAGCTAAGGTGGTAAGTCAAGGAAGGGAAACTCATCAAGATACACTCAAGAATTAGAGGGGCGAAAATCTAGAAGAGCATTAAAGTCAAGATGTACAAGGAAGTGTCAAAACCCTAGATTGAAGAGGAAGTCTACACTTGGAGAAGTCTCGGGATCCTTGCTCAAGTCATCATTAAAGAAAAAGGACCTCAAAGACCCTATCTCTTGTCGGGTGATAAAAAGGTGTCTTTTTAACTCCTAATTACCTTCATATTAATTGTCAACCTAGGGACGACTTCTTATTTCAAGAGTGTACTCAGTCTGAGGCGGCTATTTACTCAAGAGTAATGTTTTGGAGTATAGTGCTTAAAATCCAAAAGTAAATGAATGCTTGAAACAAAATCTAATTAGAACAGTAAGAAACTCAAATGCTCTGTAATTAAATCATTCACTCAAACAACCATCAATTGAGGATACAGTAGCAATAACTCATTCCTCTAGAAATTGATGCAATTGAAATCAAACTGGAACAAGACAATCAATCTGGGAACGAGGAAACAATAACCAATGTTCTTTACAGTTGAGAGTCCTTCTTTAAAGCAATTAAAAGGAAATAGAAATTGAACTAAAGCTGCTATTGAAAGTAAACTATGAAAACTCTTTAAAAGCAAATTCTTGCAATTAACCAACATAAATGAACAACAAAATGTAATTAAAGGAATTAAACAATGAATCCTATTTAATAAATCTGAACAACAAATCTAATTGAATAGAAATACATAGCAACTACAAATGTAATTGAATCAACAACCTTAATCCAACAGCATGAACATTAATCGCAGTTATTGAAGCAACAACAATTGAATAATAACATAATCGAATAGCCATTGCAATTATAAATGAGCAGCAATTAAATGAACCACAATCTTAATTAGACAGCGCAATATTAGATTAGAATTAAGAGCATGACATTTCAAGTTATAATTAATAATTTTGTCACTAACACGATCCAACTGTGATTTCAATATAACAAAGCCTGCGAAATGTTCATAAACAAAAGATTACTGAACAAAACAATTTAAAGAAATGAAAAGGACATCAAACCATCACATGGCAGAAATTGGAAAGATATAATACAACAACAGCATACTCCACCAGAGGCTGGGCCCTTAGCCGCCAGCGGATGCTGCTGGGCTACTTCAGATGAGAAGAATGAACAACAACCCGTTTATTTATTCATCATCAAACTGTGAAATCATTACAACAGCTGAAGTTTTGAGAATTACAATGGTAAAGAAACAATCTCCTTTTCCTCCTATTCTATCCTAAATAATCCATCATTATTCTTGAAGCTCCAATTCTGAATCCTCAATTCTCCATTATTTTCCCATCTTTTTTCCATCCCCCATCTTTGATCTCTGTTTTCATTTAAATAGAGAGATCAGAGAGAAGTTACGATAGAGATAATTACAACAAGATTTATATTACAAAATTAGATTGTTTCCAACCAATTGATCAACAAGAAGATATATTTCCATCCATATTTCAACAAGAGAAAAGCGAATTTGGCTTTGCAGCTGAGATTTGGAGGACGACCGCAACAACAAATCTGAGAAAATCGTGCTCGAAAAACCCTGCGTTTCTCTCAGCAGAAGCCGAATTTGGGCAAACCATTCGTTAAGAAAGTTAATTGGGTCCGTTCTGGACAAAACCCATGTTTTGGATTTTCCAGATTCTTCTTCATTTTCCGAGAATCTCAACACGCAAAACTGTCACTCTTATTCCAGCGAACTTCTGAGTTGGAATATTTAATGATCAAATCTTCAATCTGGAAGTTGTATTGGAGGCTAAAAATGGTGAATAATGTTCCAACCAATTTATTAAAACTATCATTGATAAAATCATGCATAATCATCAATTTATTAGAATAAAGGAGAAGAAATAATATTCATCCATAAGAGCATAAATCATTATAAAATGGATTTATATAATAAATTATAATAAATGACATGATAAAGGAGAGTAAAAATGGATGAAATAAGTGTTAATAGTGGTCGTATTCACGGCCCAACATACCCCCACACCGAATATATTGCATGTCCTCATGCAACAAAAACTGAATATATTGCATGTCCTCATGCAACCCAAAGACAAAACCCATGTGTTAGCCAAGCAATAAAAAATTTGTTCATCCCAGCTCATGAAATGGATAGAACAAATGAATTCTTCCTTAATTAATGAATATTCAATTTTAGTGATTTTGATGAAGGCATAACAATGAAGTTGTAGCAAAATATGATATGAGTGACAACAACCTTCATTAACCATTTTCCTAAAAATTACAAACCAGCTTTTGTTGAAATGTGGCAAGTAGATTTCTACTATATTCATGCTTCTATGATCCAAAAAAAGATCGTTTTGATGCACGGATCATGAGATATAAACAAAATAGCTGTAGGTGATAGTGCATGATTTCCGAAATTTTATGAACCAATATAACTTGAAATTGTCTGGGTTTGTATATTTTAATGATACGTCTGTGTTATCTAGAAATCACAAGAATTGAGTTCATAGTTTTAAAAGTATTATGGAAATCAATTTCTGCACTGTGTAAAAATGAAATTGTATGGATTTAATGAGGAAGAAAGTAGAAAACATCCATCATGCGTAGCAATTCCTCCCCCTCTCTGAAGAATTAGCATGCCCTCATGCAATGCTAGAAAACAAATAGAGGTGGTTACTATTAGCTGTTGAATTCGATGCTAGGTGTAAAACAACATGGAATAAGGGAGGTGTGGAGAATGAATAAGAATGGCAATGAATGATAAAGAATATGGATGACATGGTCGTAAGAAAGAAAGGACTGAAAGAAACACTCCCCCAAACTGAAAGATGATATGCCGCTGAAAAATGGGAAGTGGTAAAGATGTGGAATGCAAGATGATAAATAATGCTCAAAATGGATTTTCATTAAATTCTCCTAAATTCATAATAAATCAGAAAATTATACTATTTTACCTCCGGAATGACATATATGTACTAGCATTTGTTGAAGCTGATGTAGACAAAGTTGGTACTGAAAGTGATGCAAAAGGTGGAATCCAGGAAAGCACATCATGTCTGAAGAATTGTTCACGTTTGCGAGTTGCTCGAGCCTCTTAGTTGCAATAGTGTGGTTATGCTGCAAATAGAATTTTTCCCATACTTGTTGTTATCCGGTAAGAAAATCACTATGTTGCATACAATGTTCTTGAATCCATAGTGTTAGTTTTGAATAGCAACATATAAGATGCATGAAAAAATTTCAATCAGAAAAACTTTTGGATACATGTATTACTAATATTTTATCAAATCAACAAGTGATGGCAGAGTGCAGTAATAATATCGCATGCAATCCCATAATGCATACATTCCCCCTCCAATTGGAAGATGAATTCCATGACCATAAAACATATGAAAGGTGTTATGTTGACGGCAAGGCAAGGGAATGAAAAATACAACAGTAAATGAAGCAGAGTACACATATCAATGATAGGACGGTGAGAGTTATGGTTATAATGGGAGCAGAGTGTATAAAGATAGTTATGAATAAAAGATAGGATGCTTTGGATTGATGATAATTTATGCAAAAAAGAAAAAGAACAACAATATGTCAAAAAGATGCTTTACTGACGGTATTCTAGCTGAAATAATGCGATTGATCATAAAATAAATTTTCATGCGTAAAAGTTCAAAATAGGGAAAAAATTAAGGAAATAACTTCTCCAATAAAAAAAAAAGTAAGAAAAGGGTATTATAGTAATAATTGACGATAAGATATAACTTCATTACCATAAGCAGAGCCTCTGCTGCCAGCAAGCGTCCATAGCCTCGACAGGGTTGCTTTTTAACCCATATGAGCCACGATTCTCAATTTATAAATGGAGAGTTCCAGTGCTGTTCTACAGAAGAGATCATTGTGCTAGCGTGGTAACTAGATAACCACACTGCCATTCGCTGAGATGTAGCAAAAGTGATCAGACCGACTCGTGATGAGACCTCCTGTTCCAAGGATAATTTGGCTATCCAATGGATCATAACCCTTGTGTGGTGGCCATAATGGGAATGTCACTTTGTTACAACCTTATGAACATGGTAGGCTGGCTCGTAATGAGACCCCCTATCCTCCATCTGCGAACAAAATTTTGTTGTTACTACACATTTTTATGATAAAAAGAGGGAGGCTCAGTACTCCTTAAGAGCATGGATGGTGGAAGAAGTTGAACATGTCAATAGAAAAAAATATACCCATAATCTTATTTATTACAGACATAGAAGATTATAACTAGGAAGGGTGGAACCAACATGGTATTAAGATGATCAATCAATATCATGTTCAACAGAAAATAATGCAGTAAAGTAGTATATAAATAATTGTGTCCCTTTTGAAAATAAGCTATCATCAAGGAGCTGTCCTGTGAAAGATCATAACGTGAATGACATTAACTTACTTCAATAGAATCCATAATTCTTGTCCTCATAAAAGTAGTGTACTTCATGCCATGAACGAGAATCAGTAAAATGTGGTTGAGACGAATTATGAATAATCCCACAAGAGCAAGGAAGGGTTGCTCTCGAAAATACTCCCAAAGTGTTGTTTCTTTGAAGGAACAGCAAAAACACTCAAAATAGTGTTGTTATTTGTAGTGAACAACAAAGAAAATGCATGCCAAAAAGCAAAAACACACACGAAAAAGTGTTGTTCCCTGTAGGGAACAACGAAAAAATGCATGTGAAAAAGTATTGTTTCTTAAGAGGAACAAAAAAAATGCGAAAATGTTGTTCCTTTGAAAAGGAACAACAAAAATGTGAAAGTGTTGTTCCTTCGGAAAGGAACAACAAAAATGTGAAAGTTTAGAAGTGCTGTTCCATTTCAAAAAGGAACAACAAAATGTGAAAGTGAAGAAGTGCTGTTCCATTTCGAAAAGGAACAACGAAACGCAAAAGTGCAGAAGTGTTGTTCCATTTTGAAAAGGAACAGTAAAACGTGAAACTGCAGAAGTGCTATTCCATTTCGAAAAAGAACAACAAAATGTGAAATTACAGAAGTGGTGTTCCATTCGAAAAGGAACAGCAAAACGTGAAAGTGCAGAAGTGCTGTTCCATTTCAAAAAGGAACAACAAAATGTGAAAGTGCAGAAATGTTGTTCCATTTTGAAAAGGAACAACAAAACGTGAAAGTGCAGAAGCGCTGTTCCATTTCGAAAAGCAACAGCAAAACATGAAAGTGCAGAAGCGCTGTTCCATTTCAAAAAGGAACAACAAAACGTGAAAGTGCAGAAGTGCTGTTCCATTCGAAAAGGAACAACAAAATGCAAAAGTGCAGAAGTGCTGTTCCATTTCGAAAAGGAACAACAAAACGTGAAAGTGCAGAAGTGTTGTTCCTTTCAAAAAGGAATAGCAAAAACGTGAAAAAGGAACAACAAAATGAACTGTGGGAAAGGAACAATTGACACAAAAGGTGTTGTTCTTTTGAAAAAGGAACAACAAAACGAAAATGCTGTCCCTTTGAAAAAGGAACAACAGAAACGACAAAAGTGCACACAAATGCTGTCCCTTCAAAAAAGGAACAACAAAATGCACAAGCATAAAATGCAAGCATGCAAAGAATGAATTAGTTGTTCACTGCATTGATGCTAAGGATGGGTTACAGTTTGAATGAAGCAACACCTGAAACACAAAATATAAAATAGATCATAAAAGAAACGACATTTTATTTAAAAACTGTATGTAAATAAATAAATTAAGTTACAAGAGCTATGATGTTATGTCAAAAAAATGATCTCTTTGAAAAATGTTTTGGCAGCAGTGACAAGACATGAATCTTCAAATAGAAATCAATTCTTCATTTCTTCTATTATGGATCCGTTGGGTAATGAATTGGATAAAATTCCCTTGTTTCATTAAAATTTCTTTCAAGAACCACTCGTCCATAAATTGACCTTCTTTATTTTCCGAGGACCTACAAAAAAACGAGTGTCTACCTGCAATAAAACATTAAATCATGGAGAAAGAGAGGTGATCAGGCTTCCCTAATCCAAGAGTTATGAAAAAAAACAACAAGTAGTTACTCTGTATAACAAATCCATTGAGAAAATAACAAAGTAAAATTTATCTGTCACCTATGGGAGAGTAATGGTCGAGCATACTAACTAGCGGTGTTTTAATCACAACTTCTTTGTTTTTCGTCCAAATTGAGTGATTCCAAAGCCAGATGAGAGTTAATTCAAAGGTGTATCTCCAATAGAAACAGGTTTTAAAAATTCAATGACATGATATGTCAATTTTAGTTAGAACAACCTGCATAACAGAGTCACTTTTGATTACCCAGTTTAGACCAATAGCTGATATTTCAAGCATACATTTTTCGTTTGAGGTCAGATTCGAATGATTCAAATTGGAAATAAAAGTATATTTATTTATTTATCTCCAATAGAAATATGTTTTGAATACAAGAATAATTTATAGGTCAAATACTCTAAGGAACAGTCGGAAAAACAAAGTTTTAAGAGTGCTGATTTACGATAGACAGATAGTATTTTGATCATAACTTCCCCATACGATATTGAAAATGAGTGATTACAATTGTCTTGTAAACTATATTCATAGGGGAATCTACCAAAGAAACAGGTTTTAAAAATATGGTCATTTAGGTCTCCAAAACCTGACTGTCCCAACTCTGTTCCTGAGCTGCCCGCTAGACACTCTGTCAATGTTTTGGTTCTAACTTTTTTGTTTCAAATCCAAATTGAGTGATTCAAATTGGGTTGGAAAGTATACATCAAGGGCTACTTAGGTTAGAAGTAGGTTTTAAAAATATTCCCTTTTGGTCCCTCAAAACATGACTTTCCCGACTGTTTTACAAAAATTGCATCAAGTCCGCAAGCCAAAAAATGATATTCAAGCATTTTTTCAAATTGGTGATAAAAATGAAAATGAGTGTTTGTAGAAGTATTATTTCTATTATAAATAATCTACATACACAAATGAATTGAAACATTTATTACTGATGTTTATTTCGATAACGTGTTGCAACAAAAAAAACAACTAGTTTTACATAAAAACAAAATGTATTTATTTATGTCTTTATTTTTATTTTTTCTCCACTATCCTACTCTTCTTTGAGAATTGAATATGTTTATGTATAAGATTATTTCTAGTGGAACCATTTTAGAAATAAGGCTTCACGTATACACATACCCAAACTTGAAAAATGCATATTAATGAATATTAGGGTATGAGAAGCCATCTTCCCTTAAATTTTGCAGTTCAACATTGTAAGCATGTTGTATTGGTTTATTGTGGTGAAGGTGTGGAATTAGTTGAGAAAGAAATTCAAAATTAGAAATGTGAGCCATTTCTTACCATAATAGAATATGTTCTTCATGTGTTTCTTCGAAGCTCCTTCTTCAAATGTTCTTCTTCATTTGCCCAGAATCTCAACCGCAAAACTATCACTTCTTATTCCAGTGAACTTCTGAGTTGGAATATTTAATGATCAAATATTCAATCTGGAAGTTGTATTGGAGGCTAAAAATGGTGAATAATGTTCCAACCAATTTATTAAAACTATCATTGATAAAATCATGCATAATCATCAATTTATTAGAAATAAAGGAGAAGAAATAATATTCATCCATAAGAGCATAAATCATTATAAAATGTATTTATATAATAAATTATAATAAATGCCATGATAAAGAAGAGTAAAAATGGATGAAATAAGTGTTAAAAAGTGGTCGTATTCACAGCCGAACACCTCTACTCAAGTTGAATAGATATAAGTAACTTGAAGTCTACTCAACCAAGAGAAGAAATATCAAGGACGTTTTCATCAACATCAACAAGGATAATTTCATCATCATCAAAAGTTCTAAGGTGATCTCCCTCCCTATGGAGCCAAGGATCACTGTTGAAGAAAACTATCTTCATCAAGGAGTGGTTTTCTGTTATCTATATCATCATCAAACTCAAGGAAGAAACAAGTGGAAGAAGCATCTTCACAAGTAAGTATATTTATGTCTACTTCTGAATATTTCAAAATGTCTTTTTGCAAGGAAAGCAACAAATTGGTTGGGGCTTCAAGCTTTCTTGCATGGAAGAAAAGGAAAAATTTGAATCTCATTGAAAATGAGGTCATGGAACATGTTAAAGGCTCAATAACCAAACCTCCAAAAGAAGATGCACAAGCACTTCCAAGGTTTATGAAAGGGGAAGTAAGGACTTAAAGGATTCTCATAGAATCCATCAAACATCCCCTCATTCCATATGTATCCAAACTCGAAACTTCAAAAGAAATATATGACAAACTGGTAGAGTTGTTTTTCGTAAGCATTGCAGGAGAGGTTATCTCATTAAGGAAAGGAATCTACAAGCTAAGGGTATCAAAAGAATAAGGAATAGCCTGATACTTCATGAGGATATTTGAAATAAGGAATCAACTTCAAGATTTGGGAGAAATAATGTACGAAAAAGAGACGACCATCGTAGTACTAAATGCACTAACAGAGGAATGGAGTAAATTTACATCAAGCATTTATGGGAAGAAGGAAGCTACTCCATTCAAGGATATATGGTCACTATGAAATATTGAAGAAACCAGGATGAAGGCAAAAACTGATGTAAGATCGAGTGAGAAAAATCAAGCATATGCTATAATGATCAAAAGAAACGAAAAATTTGGAAAATTTGGTCCTCAGAAAAAGAAGAAGAATATGGCTAAAGTTCAATGGTATGGATGTAAATAATATGGGAATTACAAGAGATATTGTCCTAATCTCAAGAAGGAAAATAACAAAATGGGAAGAGAAGAGGCCCATATTATCGAAGAAGTGGAGGAAGGTGAAAAGAAGAAATCCAAGAAGGAGGAAGTAAAAAATCTCTACTATGATTGAGATAGTCTTCCTCACCTAGTTCTTTTCAAGTTTATGTCTTTCAAGTTTTCTGTTGTAAGATATGGCCATCATGATTATCTAAGGAGCATGATAGGATGCATCATGACATCATAGAAGCATTGAAAAAAGAGCTCGTGACATCATCATATAGAAGCATGAAAGATGGCTGAAATAAATGTCTATGGCAGTCACCCATGAGAGGATATATCTCTTGGTAACCTCATTAGAAGAATAGGTGGTACTTATTCGAGAAGAAGAAAATTTCATCTAGTACAAAGCTCATCATAAATCAGTTAAAAGGAAACATTTGTTGAATGAGGATACTCAAGATCATCTGTTGGAATCTTCATTGGAAGATTCACCGTTTAAAAGGAAGAAAGGGTTTCATCAAGAATTCCAACTTGTAAAAGGAAGCAAGAGTTTCATCAAGAATTCCAACTTGTAGGAATTCATGGGATGGTGACGTGATGTCGAAAGAAGTGAAGCAGGACAAGGAATTGAAGTTCTTTCAATCAAGTAAGCTGCTGAAGGAAGTCTAGATGACCTAAAGGAAAATTGTTGGGTTGTGTTATATTCTTTCCACGAATAGCCCACGTAGTTTGTTACACAAAAAATTGTCACTGTCCTTTCTACCCCTCTCCCGCATCTTGGAGGACTCATTCCGGGACTTATGAGAAGTGACATGGCCTACAAACACTTGCATTACATTCCCCTGAACATGAGCTTTATTTTCCCTGAAGACATCTCCTGCTAAAAAACCCTAAAAATAACTCTTTTTCCATTGGCGCGGTTCCATAGTGCAACCCTCGCGCCAATGGGGTAAATCCTCCAAAGAGGGCGCGCCATTTGGCGCTCTGTCATAGAGTTGCACCCGCGCCAACCATAATCAGTGGTTTTTTTTAACAAAAAAACGGCGGAAGTTTCGTCCTAACAAATTCCTGGACTGAATCTATCTTGAGTTGGGTGGTTTGGCTACGGATTTCCATAGAGAGGAAGTGGTTT
>APFE031480366.1:144166-155557 GCA_000404065.3 Pinus taeda | reverse complement strand
GTACATGAAAATGAATTTATAAAGCTGAGCATGGGAATTCCTGCCTCAGCTAGATCATGAAAATAATATGAAGATAATGTATTGTATTGTATTTTATACAGGTCACCTTCTAATTCAAAGACCTTGGATGCTCATGATAAAGCATTTCACCCAACATCAAAATATTTACAACCTCATGCTTTAGGGGGCAACTGTTATAGACATATTTTGGCCTTGCAACCCCAATCACATATGTCAATAAACCAAGGGCTCTTAAACCCCTAAATGTTTTGTTGCACACCCTAAAGGATCATGGTCAACTGATTACATCATTTCCCAGAACTTCCACCTGAAAAGCTACTCAAAGCTGGCCAAAATTGAACCTTACAGACTGCTCCATGCTTAGGGTGTGATGCATACTGGCTACTACGCTAGCTAGGTGTGATGCATACTAAAAGAACCTTCTGTGGGGTGTGATGGTTGAGAGTAGACAAATGGCAAAGACAGTTTGCTAAGTGGAAACGGAGGGAATCTTCTAGAAACTTCTCATATGACACTTGCCTCTCTGAATTTGCCCAAGGATGAGCAAGAGATCATGAAATCTCCAAGTGGAACCAAGAACTATCAGTGAAACAACACTAATCAAAAACCTAGAAGCTCAAAATATCTATAAATGGATCCCTCATCTGAGAGATCTTGAGGCTGGAATTTTGTAATTTGTAAGGAAGTGTTGTTGGTTTCTCTTTGAGACATTGTATTGTTGGGTGATATTGCTTTTCATGAGGTGAAGAGGGCTTTCATGCTGGGAGGATGATGCTAGATCAGATAGCTGGGTTGTAATCCTCTCTTCTACTATCAATAAAGTTATTTGAGTTTTTGTCCATATACTTGTGTCTTTGTGAATCTTGCTATTTGTGAATGCAATTGTATGGTTAATGTATTTCTGATTCTACATTGTTTATGGTATTATAGATCTCTATGCTTTGAGCGTGTTTTGTTGCTTTGCCTCTACAAGTGTTCTCTAAAGTGGGACAAGTAAGAAAGGAGTGGCAAGCTCTATCAAGGGAGAGAGGAAACAAGCAAGGAGCCAAGTGAAAGATTCAGGTTGGTTCTCTCTGCTTCTCTCTTATCTATCATACATAAAGGAAATCACAAGTTACTTTGATTGTTTGTTTCTAAGATAGCTACCCATCTTAGTGGGACTAGTAGATCGAAAAGACACTAGTTTTCCCAGAAACAATATGCCCAAAAGAGTGAAATTGAACATATGGCTGAAGAAATGTTAGAGGTTGGTATAATTCAACCTAGTAAAAGTTCTTTCTTTGCTCTCGTTGTATTAATACACAAGAAGGATTGATCATGGCGAATGTGACTAGCTTATAGGGAGCTCAACAAGGTTACTATTAAAGATAAATTTCCCATTCCTTTCATTGATGAATTATTGGATGTATTACATGGAGAAATTAAATTCACCAAGTTGGATCTTCACTTAGGATATCATCAAATCAAAATGAGGACTGAAGACATTCGGAAAAAAACAATTAGAACTCGTAAGGGTCATTATGAATTTGTGTTCTACATTCCAACCTTTATCCATTCCAGGTGAATGTTGGGGGGAGGATTCAATGTATTTTATCACAAGTTTATCCAAGTCTAAAGAAAAGAGTGTAATCATGGTGGTAGTTGATAGACTTACCAAATATGCACACTTTTGTGCATTATCTCATCCATTTAAAGCTAGTACATTTGTTATTGCATTTATGGAAACAATTCAAAAGCTATATGGAAACCCAAAGATTATTGTAAGTGATAAAGATCCCATTTTCACTAGAAATTTTTGGACATAATTATTTTCTTTTCTGGGTACTTAGTTAGCTCATAGCTCAACTTATCGTCATCAATCTGATGGGAAAACTGAGATAGTGAATAAATGTTTGGTAGGATATCTCCATTTCTTTGTATATGATAAATAGACACAATGGGCCAAGTGGTTTCCTCTGGATGAATGGTGGTACAACACTTCCTTCCATACTATAGCAAAAATGACCCCATTTATGGCACTTTTTGGATATCATCAATCGTCCATCACATCATATGTAAAAGAAAATTCTAACATTCAAGTAGTGGAAGATCACATCGAGCATCAACAACAAGTTCTCAAACTCTTAAAGGATAACCTCACTTTAGCGCAAAATAGAATGAAACAATAGGTAGATCAACATCGCAGTGAAAGAAGTTTTGATGTAGGTGATTGGGTATTTCTATGACTACAACCATGAAAACAAATGTCCCTCGTGCAAGCTAAGGAGAGTAATAAATTATCACCAAAGTATTTGGTCTATATAAGGTGTTACAAAATACTTTGACTATGGCATGCAAATTGTAGCTTCCTGCATCTTCCCAATTTCACCCAGTTTTCCATTTTTCATGCTTAAATAAGGTTATATGTGAGGATATACCAGTTCAAACAATATTGCTAGAACTTGAAGAGGAAGGAAAAATCATATTGGAACCTGAAAAAGTCACAAAAACAAGAAATCAATGGCTACGAAATCGATCAATTTCAAAGTATCTCATCAAGTGGAACAACTTACCCACTGAAGATTCCACATGGGAGGATGAGAATGTTATACAAAATAATCATGAACTACTCAAGCATTGAAGCAACACTTTTTGAAGGAGATGGGCATGTTATTTCTGTATTCTACTCGTGTAACCCCTTATTGTTATTAGTGCAACCCTCTTATTGTATTATTGTGCTCATATAGTCCCCATGTTGTTATTATTGTGCCCCATAGAAGCCCACTATTGTTATTGTTGTGCCCCTACAATATTATTGTTAGGTAGCCTCTAATTGTATTAGGACCCCTTTGAATCCTATATATAGAAAGGAGGTCTTGTCATTTGTATCATCCAAGATTTTTTGATTTGTGTAATGTAAAGGATGTTTCCCCCTCGAAGAGGATGATTTTTAAGTTGTTGATCTATATTTTCTTCTATTTTTTGAGCTAGTTTCATAAGAGAAGGAGTTCCATGTTCATGTAGATGCGTCATGCATTGCTTTGGGGGTTGTCTTAGCACAACTAGGAGAAGGGGATCTTAATCACCCTATCAAACTTGCAAGTGACAAGTTATCTACGGTAGAAGTAAATTATTCCAAAACAGAACGAGAGGGCTTAGCTATGGTGTATGCATTGCAAAAATTTAGGCATTACTTATTAGGTGCGCACTTCATGATGTTCACTGACCACACTGTGCTAAAGTACTTGCTGAACAAGCCTGTGTTTTGAGCTAATAGTTAAGCCAAGATGATTAAACATTGGGCCAAATCATTTATTTAGAATTGAGACTGATGACGAAGGAATGAATATTGAATAAGGACTGCTCGATGCACATCTCTTTGTAGTAAGGGTTGTTGATGATCATTTCTCTGACATCATTTACTATTTGTCTACCAGAGTAGCCCCCAAGGAGTATATGACTCAACAGAATAAAGAATTTGTATGAAGAGCTACAAAATTTTCTCTAATTGTCAGACATTTGTATAAAATGGGCCCCGATAAGATATTACGCAAATATGTCCCTGATCATGAAAGACATGGTATTTTGGTAGAAGGACATGGTGGTGTAGTGGGAGGATAGTATGCAAGAAAGGCCAGGCAAAAAATATTTTAGGAGTGATACTATGATGGCCCATGGTGCATAGGGATTCCAAAGAATATTGTACTTCTTGCAATGTCTACCAAAGGACCGGAAGACCGTCGAGAAGGGATTAGTTGTCACTGAATCCAAAAGTCACCTTGAAGGCCCTTGATAATTGGGTGATTGACTTTGTTTCACCGATCAATCCATCAGGAAAGAAGAATAGTGAGTGATACATTATTACTATGACGGTTTATCTAACCAGGTGGGCTGAAGCACAACCAGTAAAGGATTGCAGCACAAACACTACAACTCACTTCATATTTGAGTATATTCTCATGGTTTGGGTGCCCAAAGATTTTGATGAGCAACAGAGGTTTTCATTTCTTGCACAACATTATTGAAGCACTGATGAAGGAATTTCAGATGCATCATCAGAAGAACATGCTTTATCATCCTCGGCGAATGGAATGATCGAGGCCTTAATAATATTTTGGAGAATGCTTTAACTAAAGTATGCAACGTCAACAAGAATGCTTAGGATGTCCGCATACCAGCAGTTTTATCGACTACTTGCAAGAAGTTGACATGACATACTCCATTTAGATTGGTGTATGGACATGAAGTTATAATACTTATGGAATACATAGTACCAAATCTTCAGATTGCATCCATTACAAATATGGAGGACAACAATATGATGGAGGAGAGATCAGAATAGCCACTCATGCTATACGAAGTCACTTTCTTGTATGATTTCACAAACAAGTACAAAAAGCCCAAAAAAAGCATGGCATGATTGACATATTAAGAAAAGAACTTTTAAGAATAAAGACTTGGTTCTATTCTACGATAGTAAGTTCACAAAGTACCCTGGTAAGTTTAGGATGCATTGGCTAGGACCATATGTTATCAGGGATATCTTATATGGTGGCATAGTTTAGCTTGCGAAGCTAAATGGAGAATTATTTGTTGGACGAGTAAATGGCAGTAAATTGAAAATATACAGGGACGATTCCATCACTGAGATTACACAATGACTATATAGATGAAGGAAAGTCTTAGTGCTACAAGAAATTGGAAGGAAGAATGGACTATAAAGTACTCTTCAAAATAAGGACATTGTTGAAGAGGGATGGTTGCGTGGTATTCAGGAGGATGACACAAATGGAGGACGCTACAATGTAGAACGGGTAAATGGGCTGCAGGGAAGGGTCTAACACATTTTGTCCAGAATATAACCTTTGGGGTTGCTACAGGTTATTTGACAGGGAACTTGACATTAACAGGAGCAGGGGGAACACATTTAAAGAGCATATCTAGGAAAATCTACCACAAAATTCACATTTATGAGGAGGATCAGAAGGAGATCGAGGAGTTTGAATTTGAAAAAGGTTATAAATATGGCACCCTGCTCCACATTCAGTCACTTTTCTTGTTGATAATTTTAAGTGTAATTTTTTGCCTAAGTGTGAGCTAAGCATTCTGCTGCATGTCTAACTAGAATTAGGAGGATATTTAGCAAGATTTTCTTATATGAGGGCTAGGATCCATTATGAGTGCTATAATGCCAGTGTATGCCATTGCACCAAGATCGTAGAGAACAAAGCCTACTGCCACAACAATAACAACCAAGAAGTAGAAGAAGCCAGAAAAGCCTCCAATTAGGCAATCACCGAGGAAAATCCCATGAAAGAATGGACTAAGGAGAGAATGGATAAACTGAAGCAACCGATGGAGCCCCAAGTTTTGGATGTGGAAGAAGCGGCTAGCAAAACAGAGGATATCAATGTAGATGAGGTGGAACCAATCTCTGAGTTTCCACCATATATGCCACCACAGAAGCCAACCTCTAAGGTGACAAGGGACCCACTTGCTATAAAATTTAAGGTCTTTACACCCCTGTTACTGGAGGAGGTACCAATTGGGGGAGACTTGCTAGCAAGGGTGCCACAAGTGTGCATGGAGGATTGGGATCTTAACGATCAAAGAAAGTACCCATAATTTGAGCCCAACAAGTATATGAAATCTATTTACTATGAGGAAGTTGGAGTAACAAGGGTCAAACCACTGCATGGGCAGTAGAAATTCAACGAGCTAGGTTGTTAAATATGCTCCATGTTTCAAACTTTGGGCGTAGTAACATAAATACAATTTGTGTGCACTAGCTATTGTCATTAGTGCATGATGGGTGTCTTTGGCTCAGGATGGAGATCCCCATTGATGATATGTTAATTAGAAGGATCATTGTGCTACCTAACCAATGGGTGAACCCTTTCGCTACATTTTTCAAAAAATATTGGCATAAAAAGCTGGTCGATCAGATGAAGAATGAATTTGGGTTGGTTAAGAACTCCTGAGGATATACCATTAGCTCTATTAGTGATCCAACTATGTGTTTTTCCATGCACATTTTGGCTGCTTAGATAATGAGAAAGTGTTGGGTGGACTAAGTGTCAGTCCCAATTGTATATTTGGTTGTACAGTGTGGTAAGGGGGTCCAGTTTAACTGGGCAGGGTATTTATGTCCGGAATTTTTAGATGATTGTTAAGAAGCCTAAGAAGATGGGAAGAAATTAGAATATGTGTGGTTATTTCTCTTAATCTCATTTAAAACATGGAGTATGCTGGAAGATTCACAGTTACCCACTGTGGACCCTGATATGTATGAGGTTGTGAGGTATGCCTCGATGTGGGCATCTAAGGACCTGACCCAAGTTACATAGAACAAATTGTTCTGGGTCATTTTAAGATGGATCTGCACACAATCATCAACCAGAAGCCACGACTATCACTAGTTTTGTTTCAAGAATATCATAGCATTGTTGATTTAAAGAATATTTTCACCATATATATATCCACACAAAGAAAGATTTGTAGGAGGTATGGTATAAGCTTCAATACTTAGTTAATAAGGACGACATCCTGCTAATAATAAGCAAGTGGTCTAGCAATTTTCTCACCCCAAATTAAGAAGAGGCAAAGAAGGAAGGAACAAGTAAGAAAAAGAAAGCCATTAAAGGTGTGCAACCTGAAAAGACAATAAAAAAGAAGGATACAAAGAAGGCGCCTCAGAAGGTCATAATTGACTTTGCGAAGAACATTGTGTGGGAAATAGAGTGTGAAGTTGAATAAGAAGAACAAGTCTTTGAAGAGGGTGATCAGGGTGGTGAAGAACATTTTTTTGACATGGAGGACTTAGATTCCCCATTTATAGTGAAAAGGTGGTAGAATAAAAGTGTTGGAGGTGCGCAAAAGAAGCAGAAGTCAAACAAATCCACAAGCACTGAGCCGATGGTCCTCACTAAGGGGAACTTTGATGAAATTGGAGACACCGTTAGAGCTATGACGATGGATATTTGAGGAACCATTGAAGATCAGTACAAGATAATATTGATAGAGGTCCAACAGGGTCTCAAAGAGTTGTAGGTTCAAGCGAGTGGCGTTCATACGGGTGTGAGTAAAGCGAGCATGCTATCTTCAACTTTAGTCAGTGTGCAGACAGTACTCACAACAGAGCTCTAAGTTATGCACTTAACTGATGGATCCCTGCATTTTGAGACTACAGAAGAGCGGGAGAATGCACATAACTAAAATAATCTGAGTCTTAATCTTGCGGTTCTCCCCCCTTAGACATTGCATTAATTACATCAGGGTGTTACAGATGAACTCAAGGGGTAGGAGTAGCATGTTATGTTGGTCATAAAATAACTGAAAAGCAACAACCAACAGATGTTCAACAAAAGAATAAAGAAATACATGATCGCGATGAGGAAACTACATGTAGACAATAGATGGAAGAGGATATTAATAAAGCTTGCAGTGATATTCTAGAGCTCGGGATCGAGACAAAGGAAACCTCAAGCTTCGAAAGGTTGCAGTAATGGTCAAGCTATCAAAGGCGTAGGTGGGCAAAGTCATATTTGAGCTATAGATGTAGATTATAGAAATCGAGTTGAAACTATAGCCTACCACACCACCTAAAGTTCTAGAGCAGTGTGAAGTTGTAATAAAATCTGACATGGAGAAAATAGCCACTGTAGTCAAAGATTGTGGTCAGATTTTTCAGCTTACAATGGAGATATGGGCCTCATTATAGGAGGACCCACATGTGTAGAAGAACGAGGAAGAAATATGAGACAAACAACTCCAGTTCGATGACCTCAAAGTAACAACATGTACCTTAGCACATGTGCAATGATTTGCTCGTCTTCAGGAGGGAATGCTTCTGCAAGGAAAAATGGATGAGCTGCAACAGAAGGCATATATTATCTTCGTGCAGATGCAACCTTGGACAGAGGATGCAAGTCATCTCTCCCACATAGTGGAGGGAAAGTTGAAGAGCATGCAGCAAACATAAAGAACAATCGGTTTAGCGACATAAGGGTCGACAATAGAGAAGCTTGTAAAGGAAGTTCGACAGGCCATAGCATAGAGAATATAGACACTTCATCCATTTAAGTTTTCATGCAATACATCAAAGCAAAGGTTAAGGATGTACCAGCTAAGTGACTCAAGGACAAGTCACATCTTTATGTTGGGGTCCGACTAGGTAGGTGTCCCCTAGGTCCAAGTTTTTCCTAATTCATGTAAAGTCTCTGCATTTTGAGGTATGGAGCACAATTCACATAGAGTTATAGGAGTCAAAGGGGATTTAGGGTGTGTCAAATCCCCTTATTTTGTAAAGGGATGGGATAAATTCTACTATTTTGAGCTCTGCCCATTGTTTGGGGACTGTGGTATTGTAAGAGAAAAGGATATATAAATGATTGTCTTAGTGAGTCAAAGATAAGAAACATTGATGTTATGATATGATTTTGAGTCTAAAATTGTGATATCATTTTGTATTCGGGCAAAGGGGAAGGCTCCTACATTGGTGCACATGGAGACCTTGGTAAGTCTGTAGTTGAGTGCGCAAGCCCCTACAGCTGCATGCACAATATCAGAAGGATTGTATCTATGAAGATTTGAGATAATAAAGAAGGATTTGGAATAGATCTATGTATTTTTATATGTCGACATAGTTTCTATATTTCTTCATAATAAGGGTTCGCTTTTGTATATTTATTTTTTAATTGCATCGTGAATGTTCAAATACTACTTTATATGATGAATAATGCATGTTAGACTAGATAGGCGCAACTCTTAAGTCTGTTCAGTAAGAAAACTCTCTACAGCTATAACAATAAGATTAATGGTTCACGAAGGTCATATTAAGCCCTAAACTAAAATAAACCCTAAAGCCACACTACATAGCCTCTTTGGATGCTGAAACCTTTTTAGCACAACTAACTCTGAACCTGGGTCTAAGCCCCTCAAGCCAGCAGTGTTCCACCAAAACTCTTCTTGTACTAAGTAGGACCATAAGCGCTCCCACTCTGATATCTACTCCCTCCCATAAATTATGTCCTGGTAACTGTGACAACTCCTGGGAAGTCCTAGAAGTGCTAGGCTCACTAGATCATCTTCAGCAATAGTAATACCGACACTTCCAAGATCATCTCGACAATGGGTGAACTTGGGCAAGTACTTCAAAATAGAGTCGCCCTTCTCCATATTGATCTTTCTGAGTTTGTTCTTCTATGCCATCTTCCTATGGTCATTGTTATTTTAAAATAGGCTCATCAATGCCTTCCACATTGCAAATGGAGTTTCCTTATCATGGAGTTTCGAGGCAATGTGATATCTAACTCTTTTTAAGATAATCCTTCTCACTTTTTCCACACACTTTCTCCACTCAACTAGATCTTTAGCATCAAATGCTGGAAGCTTCAAAATATCATGATCTATGAATTCCTTGAGGCCATTTTCTTCCAACACTACCTCCATCCTATCCTTCCAACATATGTGATCTGAGCTACCCTCTAGGTATACTCAAGTCTCAAATCGTAGAATGACATATTGTTGACTCTGAAGTATGAACTTGCAAATTCAATTTCACCTACACAACAAACTCAATTTCTCCTCTTCTATACTATCTTCAGCTCTTATACGATGTATATTTTTACTTGTAGATTCAACAAATTATGCGATATGCTAAAACATAAGACAAGAATCCACTCTACTCTTCAACAGAAACAAAAATTCATCGATGAAAACAATAATCAGAAAAGAAATAATTTCAATTGCACATAGCACAATAGGAAAAGGAGGTGGATTTACATGATGGATACTCCCTTCCTTTTACTCTTCAAGTTCTTTAGGTGGATATTGTGGATGGTTATCTGGAAGCACTCTTCTAGACCTAAAGTTGATCTCTTAGATCTCCACAACATTAGTAGGGTAAGATGTCTCTCCACCATAAAATTGTTGTTCTTGCTTGTTATTTGGGTTCATATTAGGTTGAGTAGGCATCTGAGGTTGCTTGGGTGGAACAAGATGAGTGAGTTGTGGTTGAGGTTGAGGTGGATGCAATAAAACAGGAAGTTGGTTGAGTTGATGCCTCCACCCTTGTGATGGGTTATTCCATTGAGGAGATTGGGGAGCATATGGATGAAATGGTTGATTGAGAGGTTGAGGAGGATATTCAGGAGCATCAGGCCTAAAAAGAGGTTTGTACCAGGATGGATGAGTAGAAGAGTACCAGGGTGGCAAGGGCACATTCTGGTTGGGATGGTAATAAGAGTAAGATACACCTTGCATGCTCTACTGGTATAGTCGAGGTGCTTGAGGCCCCCTTTCATTTATAAAGAAGAGTTGCTTAGCCCAAAATTATTCCCCTTGGTAAACAACATTTAAAAGACGAAGAAAATGTCATTTATCTATGACATGGTTTTCCTCACAGACTGAGCATACCTTTACGGTAGTTAATGGGAATTCATTTGTGGGGCACCTTCTAGTGCATTTAGGGTAGAAAATAGGTAGGGATCTCTCTACTTCCTCTTGTTTCCTCTTGATCTACATGGTATCCATTTGCAACAAAAATGTATTTAGCATTTCAATTCTAAAGTACTCCAACATTTTCCCAATCTTATTCTTCATGGATGTTGTAGAAGGAGAGGAATTGGCCAAACCTTAATTAGCCCTGTTACACTAAAATTTGTCGCCATGATTATTTGCGGTTAGTATGGCTCCATCAACAGTCATACTATCCTCCTTGCAAGCCTTGTACCTCTGCTTTACATGTCAAACTTCAAGAAAGAGAGAAATTCATCAAAAAACATGTTTATCTCTGGGTACGCAGGTTCTCTCTACCTTGCCTGCGTGTACGCATCCCAAGTTCATAATACCTGCATCCTAGCGCACTCTCTATGTCAAGGGTTGGGTGCATACTCCTATAAAGGTCAAAAGGTGCGAGTTTCATCTTAAAAAAGTTACTTGTGGTCATTTCTAAAGCATTCTAGAAGCTTGTTTGATGTGTATTGAGCGCCTCCAGATGGTTCATGCACCCCTATGAAAGAGGAACTTATCCCATCAAGAGAGGAACTACCCCATCCAAAGAGGGGCTTATCCCATTGATGGTGGACCTGATTAACTTCCTCTTGAGAATTATAAATAGAGGCATTGAGCCAGAGGGAGGGAGGTTGAAAGCTGAACATTCCAAAGGGTAGATGCTGCTGGAATTAGGACTTCCTTGTAGAAGCTTGTGAGGAGAGATTCCTATCCTTTCTTGTTTCATTTGGAACTGGGTGAGCTTATCAAAGTAAAGGAAAACTCTTGCTGGACCCTGGGAGGAACTTGCACAACACCAAGGCTCAGGTTGTAATGGTTTCTTTTGTTTCCTATTGATACAAATAAGTCCATTCTTCTCAATGATTTGTTATTAATGAA
>APFE031480366.1:17388-131348 GCA_000404065.3 Pinus taeda | reverse complement strand
ACAATTTGTTATTAATGAGTTGTTTCATATACTCCTTGGTCTGTATGTTGAATATGTTTTATTCTATGAGATATTCAGGTGCTATTTAATCGTTTGATTGTTAGTGAATGCAGGGTTCGAAGTGAAGGAGGAGCTCATCCGGATTGATGAGGCTGGACTACTACAACAGTGTTGGACTACAGGTAGGATCTAAAACACTTGGTTTCTCATGTGATAAATGCATGTTTAGAGAAGGATTGCTCTTAATTGTCTTGTTTGTCACTAGAAAGTCTTAGGCTTCTAGGGAGGTTAGTTTTGTCCGCAAGATTAACTCTTTCCGCATGACAAGCCCTACCTTTCTTTATAGCAGCCATAGAGTGATTCTTGAACATAATTTTAATGTTATCATAGGATAACTGATAGGTATCTCTCCCATGCAAAATGTTGGGGGTCTCCAACATGTCTTCCATGATCCATCAGAAAAGGACTAGTTTGAGTGATTCAGGATCAAGGGTGCATCTGACCCTCCTATAACTGAATTGAAATCTCTCCTGATAGTCTTCTAGAGATTCATCAAGTCCAACAATCATTCTAAATATTTATTCCTTGGTTTCTTTCGACCTACAGTAGTCCCTGTACTTGACATTCAAGCCTTGTTTCATTTGAGGCCAAGTAGTGATGCTACCACGAGGAAGACCCATAAACCATCACAAGGTTTCATTGTTGAGGGGAATAACTTCAGCTTTTGATCATCAAAGGCATAGTCATAGGTCCTACATACAACAAAAAATTCAAACATGAAGGTATCCGGATCCTCAGAGGCTAAGGAATCGAAGTGTTAAAGGGAACTAGGGTTTTATATTCTTCATTCTACCCTCTCCATTAGTCTCTCTAATAGGGAAAACCTCATTTTTCATATTTTCAGCGATAGGTTGGGTAGGTGAAGTGGGTTCTTCTTCTTCCCCAATAGGTTCTTAAAATATTTTAGGTTTCTCACCTAGAGGTTCTTCTAACTCCCCTGTAGTCAGAGAGGGAAGTTGACAGTCACCGAAGAAGAGTGGAAGTTGTCTACTTGAGGGTGTCAGGGTGTTTGGTAAGAATTTTCCTTGAATATCTCTACTCTTACGAGACATGAAAGAAATTTTTCTATTTTTATTTTATGTTACTTACTCAAAACTGTATGCAAAGCAGAAAAAAAAAAAAATTCTTAAGAAGAAATAATGACTACCTAGACATCTCCCCGATAATGGCACGAACAACTGATGAGCCCTCGTATTGCACCAAGATTTTTTCAATTCCCAAGGGCTTCTCAACTCTATTTGTCTAGCCTGTGTTCATAAAATCTTCAAGGTGACAATGCTATTTTCATAGTTGGTGGGATTCTACTCATGCCACCCTCAACTAGGATGTTTGGTCCATAGTGCTCCAAGACCATTCCTTCTATTCATGCTCCCATGAGAATGATGAGTTAGAGGTTGCAATCACAATTTTTTGATGGATTATTCTCTAATTAAATGAAAGAAACTAATAAGCACTCTGAAATAAAAGGAGATAAAAATACACAAGAGGGACCTAATCAACTGGGGTTGGTCCCAAATTCAAGATCCTCAACCCTCCGGAAGTAACTTAGTGATGAACCAATAAGAAAATTCTCATTATCATTGAATAAATGTCTAATACATCACATAATAGTAAAAAATAACAGTTCCAAGTACTTCAGATCAATAGCTACCTAGCTGAAAACAAAAGTCAAATCCTAATGAGCTCTTTTACATGCTTATTTATACAAGAGGGTAGCTACTAGCATCTCCCTAGAAAGTAGGAATATTTGTCTCCCACAACCTTATAATGGTGGATCTTTTTCCTCATTAACTGCACTTGTTTGGCTTCCAATGACTTGATCTTGCTTGGCTACTAGTAACCTTGAGCTGATGAGAGAGATTGTTTTGATCTTCGGCTGATTGAAGGAGTTAAAGAGGTGGAGAAACCCCTAGAATATTTCCCTACTATCTACTTCAAGCCCCTGCATAAAAATCATCTAAAAAATGCTCCATTTCTTGTAAAGATCGAGTATTGCATCATGACCCTTATAATCTACCTATTGATGAGCCTCATCAGTCTGGACACATCACAATCTCATAGATCAAAGGATTCAAATTAATTTCATAATTAACTTATTCACATTTTACCAAGGATAGTGCATGACTTCCATTGTAATTTTGGTTTTGTAGAAATGACTTCCGCTATCATTTGTAACTCAAGTATCCTTATTGGCAATGACTGAGTCCCTTGCCACATCTTGATTAGTACAATATAAAGCATATATAATCATACAACATCCATAAACCATAATTAACCATATGTTGCACATACACATGATCATCCATGGATCTGTGTCTCAATCCTAGACCATCATCCATGTCATAAACATATTTCAAAAGTGGGACACCAAAAGATAAAACTTTGATAATATGTATGTAACCCAAGTCAGTCTTATACACACAACCATAAGTATTATTATAAGCATATAGTAATTGGGTGACCCAAACTTGGTCAATATCATACAAGAATATTCATAACTCTGACATGCATAATTTTATATCATTGCATCAAAATGTCCATATCCAAGTGTCATCAAAGTTATCTCACTAAGGTACACTACAACCATCAAGAACATGTATCCATCGTCGAGGATTGACGACTTATTGTTTGATCAGCTGAAGGGAGTAGCAGTTTTCTCAAAGATTGATCTGAAATCCATATATCATTAGGTATACATTAAAGAATAGGGAATATACAAGGCTTTGTTCTAGACAAGGTATGGGAATTATGAGTTTGTTGTAGTTCCATTTGGTTTGACTAATGCTCTAGATACCTTTATGTGCTTGATGAATAGTGTGTTGTGTCCTTATGTGGACAAGTTTTTATTGTATTCATTGATGATATATTGATATATTCTAAGAACAAGGAAGAGCATGCCGAACATTTAGTAGCAGTGTTGAGATTGCTAAGAGAGCATCATTTGTATGCCAAGCTTAGCAAATGTAGTTTCTTTCATATTGAGGTACATTACTTGGGGCATGTTGTTTCCAACGAAGGCATATCAGTGGATTCAGAAAATATAAGAGCTATCATGCAATGGGAAGCTCCTAGAAATGTGAATGAGCAAGGTCATTTATGGGGTTAGCAAGTTATTACAAGAGGTTCATCACGAAGATCTCAAAGATTGCATATCTTATTAGATCATTGCAAAGAAAAAGTAAGAAGTTTGAATGGACAAAATAATGTTCAGTTAGTTTTGAGCAGTTGAAGCAATTATTGACAAATGCTCCAATTCTTAAGATTACAAATCCAGATAAAGAGTTCATGGGGTGTATAGATGCTTGTAAAAGAGGACTTAGTAGAGTCCTTATGCAGGAAAAAAAGTAGTATGCTATGAATCAAGGAAACTGAATGAGCACGAGCAAAGGTATGTGACACATGATATCAAGCTCGCAGCGATCATCCATGCTTTGAAGATGTGGAGTCACTATCTTCTTTGAAGGAGTTTTATAATGATGAATGATCACATTGGATTGAGATACATGTTTTACTAACCAAATCTAAATGCCAGGAAAGCTATATCGTTGGCCACAATCAATGTGTTTGATTTCAAGATCAAGTACATTAAGGCAGAGGAAAACAAGGTTGCAGATGCTCTTAGCATAAAAGTGTAGGTAAATCATTTAGGAACTATGATTTCTTATGGGATTGATCTACAAGATGAGATCTTACAAGTAGGATAGAAAGATGACTATTAGGCCCTATAATTGTTCTATTTTCTACCAAAATACCCTTACATTAACGTCTGTTTCACAAATCAAACAAGCCTACATGCATACATTTTAACCTTTCTTATGTTTCTTTAGCTATAATTGATAGATGTTTCTCATCTATATTAAAGCATTTTAACTAGAAGCTTACCATCATTTTACCTCAAATATCTCTTGCAATGGTTGTACTAATTTCGAATTTGAAGTGTTATGGTACAGGAAAATCATATCTTGATATTTTTCACTAATCTTGGTTCCTACACTAAAGAAGGCAGACTATTGATCTCGACAGTTTGAATAAGGATTTGATGTGAGATGCTGAGGAAGGAACCACACGATTTTACTCCTAGTCTTTAGCATAGTTTCTTTCATTGGCATCCTACAAAAGGTTCGAGTAAAATGGAGTATGCAAGGGTTTCTTTTGTTAGGATTCAATTACGAACAAGATGTATTTTTGTGACTAGCTTGATATAGCCAAGAGCCTGTGTAAAATTTATATATATATAGTTATAGGAATAGATAGGTTAGAGATACTTTGGACAGATTTTTGTGTTGATAATTTGAAGGCTTGTATCACAATAACCTCCTCTAGAGCTGGATCTGCTATTACACTGAATGTATTAAGCAGAGACTTTTTGATAAATACAAGGAGTTTAACACCAGGTTTATGAAATCATTTCTTTTTCATGTAGATGTTTAATATATATTGCATAATTTAATTTATTTTCTCAAAGGGAAGTGAGCTGGTTGGCTGGGGCCCAACCAACCCAGCTTGTTCAACCTGAAATCATTTGTTGTGTTATATACTATGTGTTGAAGCTGGTGTGTGCGTGTGTGCATTTTCAATTGCTTATGTTGGGTGTATGTGAAACAACAAGAAACCTTGTGCATCATTTGCGAGGAATGGGAATGACTCAGATTTTAGATTTATTTTCATTTTTTAAGAGTTATTTCTTGAATGAAATGTTCAAAAATTGTGTGCATTTATTTATGAGAAGCAATAATGATTTAGATCTGAAAGTGTATTTCCATTTTCAAAGTTATTTCTTGAACCAAGGTTTAAATCCTACCACTTAGTTTCATAATAATTCTTTTATATGATAATGAATGAGGATTTGGATATTGGGTTGATGGTGAAAAAGACCCTTCTGCATTCAATATTTACTTTCACAACCATAATATGTTTATTTGGGTTTGATTGGCACACGTCAAATATTTCTCCTCGTAAATGAATCATGACTGGTGATATTGTATTAAAATCCCTAAGGATCTTTGTATGAAACTATATATCAGTGAGTGGGTTTACTCTCTTATGTAAAGTTTTATGATCTGAATGATACATTGTGTCACTTGTTCTGTGAAGCCCAGGATAGTAACTCGATTGTCATGAGACGTTCAGCATAGGAAAAAAGTTTCTCTTGTAATTAAACTATCAGTCTAATTTTGTTAGTCTGGGTCACTTATATTATATTCTCGCAAAATCAAAGATTCATTTTGAAAGAATGTATTGATTAAATAGGAGCAGTGTATGGTTGAATTTGATTGGTGAGGTATTATTTTGTCTCATGTGCACAGGAGTGAAACACTTCCTTTCTATTTGATGAAGTTTTTATTCCATGTCCATATTTGATTGCAAGTTACAAAACAATGTGTGACAAGTCTGATAATGCACTTTTTATTTGAGAAATCTTTTATTTTACACCAGAATAACTAGTCTATCACACAATGTCTTTAGTGCAGGAAAAACATATTTTGAGAGTGCAATAGCGGAGTTTGTTTAAAGTACACGAACAAAATATTTCGAATGGTTGATTAGTACAGGAACAAAGTTTTCATTTGACTGATTATGCCATTAAATGTCGAACTCATTTTTTTATATGAAATTATTTTGAAGAGTATTTGATTGATATTTTGTGTGGAGATCGAGTGTTTGGAGTGGTTTTGGTGTTACTGTGTGAATAGTGCAGGATAGAAGCCAAGGATTTTATTTAAAGATTTTTTTAACCTCATTGATTTAATTGTTAGGGTAGAGATAGGACTTACAGAATATGTCTAGAACATCTGTCATAAATTGTGCTATGCTTCAAAGTCTACGAGGCCCTGGTTTGATAAGTAAATTTTGAGAATTGAAACTACAGTTCCACCAACCAACATTTTGGTGTCGTTGCCAAGGAGGCGTTGAAAGGGATTCTGGTAAAGTTCTTTTTTATTTTTTTTTGAAACAGAGGTAATTATTCTTTTTTTTCTATTTCTAGTGTGCTTCTATTGCTTGAAGGAATTTATCTTTTATTGATGGTGTGCTATAGACAATTTTTTTTGACTTAGATGCAGCATTTGGGTTTGAACTGATTTGTTCTAGCAAGAATTTTCACAGTTCTGTTAATTATTTCTAGTTTGATTTCTTTTTAAAATGCATGACTAGGAGAGGTAGGGGTCCAAAGCCCAATAAGGGAAGAGGAAATATTGATAAACAAATAAAAATCTCACTGTGGGACTTTGGTTGTAGGCAAGAATTCCAAGAAAACAGAGACTAATCATGCTAGTACCTTCAACCTGGACTCTCGAGATAGTAGTTAATGAATCTCACAACCAATAGAAGGGAAGAAAGAGATTGATTGGATTGAGAAGCTAAATTAGAAACATAGTCATCCCTCATAGGCTATAGGAAGTGAGAACCAACCACTAGAAGAACAATCCACCTTTTGTTTTCCAATTGTGGACCCAAATGCAACTGTTCAAATGAAAAATATCCCACCTTTTGTTCTTCCACACTTTCACGTTAAGGTGCATGAAGATCTCAACTCTTTCTTTTTGAGTTCAATATACTTTGTAGAGGTTACGACTATTATTTGGATGCCTAGAAGCTAAAGCTCTTGCTTGCAACCCTTAAGGACTAAGCATTACATTGGTTCATGGGGTTGGGAGGAAATATTATTACTTCTTGGGAACAAATGAAGAGGGTTTTCTTGACTAAATATCAAGAATATTGCAAAACATAAGAAATGTAGGATGAAATCTTTACCATTGCATAGGGTGATGACAAAGCTTTGGAGGATTATTTAGAGATATTTTTAAACATCATTCAAAGGTCAAAGCATAAGTTTGATATGAGCATTGTTATAACATTGTTTCTTTGTGGGCTTTATGATGATTCTAGAAATAATTTGAACCTGTTAGGGCAAGGTGACATTGTCCATAATTGTTTTGATCAGATTTGTGACCTGTGTGGGAAATTTTCATGAAATCAATCCAAATATGGTAAGGGAATTAGAATAAATTCTACTAACAACAAATTTGGATTGATGAATGTTATCATTATTGGCTTGGAAAATAAAATGGATAACATGAAAAATGAAATTGTGAATATTGTTAGTAAATAGATAGATTCTTTAAAATTTCAGTAGAAATTAGTAGAATAACAAGAAACATTGTCCATTTATTGTCCAAAATGTAGAAAAAAACATGTTTTACGTGATTTTCCTACAAATGTCAAAAGTGTGAATGGTTCTGTAATATGTGCAGGAAAGCATCCTACTGAGGAATGCCCATCCATACCTAGATTGAAGGTAGCATGCGAAGGAGATAATTTAGTAACTGAGCCATTGGATGCTATGGGAGTATGAAAATCATGGGCACAGGTAAGTACAGGTATGATTTCTGAACCCACACCATATTTTCCTAGTTATAATGCACCACAATATTATTTTCAAAACATGAATTATCCTCAGTCTTGGAAGCATGGGTATCATTCTTAGTATGGGAAATCTCCTCCTCCTTGGAAAAAAAGGATGGAGAGGAGCACCACACTCTCATTTTCCTTACCCCATTCCTACATAATAATATCCTACATCATATGCACCTTATCCTATGACACAACGTACAATACCAGCTGCTCTGCCTCAACAAATGTAGCCTATGCCACCACCACTGCCATTTCCACCACCATTATGACCACCTTAGTTGTAATAATAGTTTGTGCCAAACCTAAATAATAAAGCAGTACAAATGATTCACTCTAATTGATCTCTCCCTTTCCATATTTATCAGACCATGGAAGTTGGTATTAATGACCTCTAGCTGAGATCGTGAAGGGTAATAAATTCAGACAAACAAAAATAGAAAAAAAAGAATGGAAGCAATCATTAAGGAGAAAATTGAGGAGAAAACTCCTAATACTGCAAAAAATGATGCATCTCTTTAGCATGTTCCCATACACTCAAAGTACTTACCTTCTTCTTTGAACCAATGTCCATTTCGAGAGAGGCTGGTTGTGGAGAAATTTGACCCTACACCTAAGTGTGACCTCACTTCCAAGTTGAAGAATATTTGTATAAAGGTTCCTCTACTGCAAGCTATAAAAGAGATTCCTATATGTACCAAAATTGTTAGGGAAATTTCACTTAAAAATACAGGGAGGAAGAGAGTTGAGCCCCACAATATCTAGTTTATTAGAAGAGCAAATTAGTCGATGACAGGATGTGCTCAGGTTGAGAAATATATTGATCCTGGAACCCCAGATGTCTCTATTCAGATAGGTGATCCTTGTTCCCAATGTGTTAATAGATCTTGGAGTGTCTATTAATTTCATGGCTAAGAAAACGATGGACTAGCTTCAGTTGACTCACACAGTTCCTACCCCTATCATGTTTTAACTTGTTGATAGATCTAAAATTAAGCCAGAGGGTGTGTTAGATGATGTGGTTGTTTCAATTGATTCATGGGAATAACCCAAATATTTCATTATTTTAGAACCAAAGTATCCTATTGGGGGATACCATTTGATCTTGGGATGACCATGGCTTGCTACAACAAATGCCTATATAGGTTGTCACTCCGATGACATGTATATTTCCCATGGGGATGCTAGGAAGAAGGTCACCTTGTACCCACCAGCCAGATCTATCCAGGAGCTTGATGATAACTTGTGGTTGGATTATGATAGCAGTGATGAGGAGACTTGGTCTCTTTACATGATTCATTATTATACTGAGTCGATTGAGGAGAGTGTGACCAAATATTATCTAGATAACTTAGACACTATACAGAATTTTCAATCACTTCATTGAATTTTTAGTCCAAGTTTCCAGCAAAACTTTGATGCCCAACACTCATCATCATCGTTACAAATTTTGGTAGCCATCATAGGTGTTCATGATTCTGACACTACTCTTATTAAGATAATTCTAGTCAAATCCTTACACATTGGTTTAGACCTAGACCTATCCTAGTAGGAGCATCTTGTGATATTTTTGAGAGATAATCTTGATGCCTTTGCATGGAGTTATGAGGACATGAGGTGCATCCCTCCTAAAACATGCACTCATCATATTTGTATTCAGGAGGGTTCCCAGCCTGTCTAACAACCCCAAAGGAAAATGAACCATGCACTAAGAGATGTTGTTAATGAAGGAATCCAAAAACTCTTGGATGATGGTTTTATCTATCATATATTTGATAGTGAGTGAGTGTCTCCATTGGTAATAGTCCCAAATAAATATGGACATGGCAAATTTGTACCAATTATAGATAATTAAATAAAGCCACTCTTGAGGATTAAGCTCCCCTTTCATTTATTGATGAGGTACAAGATACCCTTGCATGTAAAAATTAATTCTCATTCTTAGATCATTTCAGTGGCTACAACCAAATACAAATCACACCTGATCAGGACACGACTACCTTTACATTTCCTTAGGGAACATTCACTTATCGAGTGCTTCCCTTTGGACTTTATAAAATCAAACTACCTTTCAAAGGGAAGTCCTCGTTATTTTTGCTAACCTTGTGTGTATATAGGTTTATATGGATGACTTCATGGTATTTGGTGATTCTTTTAAGGAAGCTCTCTAGAATTTAGAGAAGGTAATAAATAGGTGCTAAGAGGCTCGTGTTACTTTGAGTGACAAGAAATGTAGATTGATGTGAAAAGCAAGGTTTTTCCTTATCCATCTCATTTATAATAAGGGTATCCAGGTAGATCCAACCAAGATATATGTTATCATATTACTTCATGTACCAAAAACCCAAAGTAAAGTGAGAGGGTTCTCGAGTCATGTAGGTTATTACTGAAGATTCAATGAGAATTTTTCTAGGATAGCTACCCCCATTTTTTGATTATTAGCTAAGGATAGTGATTTCTCTTGGACCAAGGCTTGCCATCAGGATTTTGAGAATCTGAAGGAGAAGTTAGTATAGGCACTAGTCTTAAGGGGACCAAATTTTTCCCTCTCGTTTCACATCTTCTCGGATGCCTCAGATACTGCCATTGGTGCAACATTCAGACAAGAAGAAAATCAACAATCCTATTACATCTACTTTGTCAGTAAAATATTGTCACTTGTCGAGTTTAAATATACAGTATTAGAAAAAAATTTCAAGCTGTGGTTTTTCTATTAATAAATTCAAACACAATATTACAGGATATGATGTACTTATACACACCAATCACTCTACCATAAAATGTTTGTTGAAAATAACTTTAACTAGTGGTAGGATAAATAGGTGGTTGCTTTTACTATAGGAATTCAATATTACCATAATTGATAGACCAGGAAAATAAAATGTAGTAGTTGGTTACCTTTGTAGATTGAATAATCCTATTCAAGCAATTCTTGTAAAAGATGATTCATTTCTCGATGAACATATTTTTTTTTTGTTTAAGTAAACTCCCCTTACATTGTTGATATAGCCAATTATCTTATCACAGGAAAAACACTGCCACACCTATCCACCAGGGAAAGCCAAGGATCATTCAGAGTAGTGCTTCCTACACCTAGATTCAAGGAGATCGTTTCTACATAGCACTTGATCTTACTATCTATATGTGTAAAAGAAGAGGCATGTTTGATATCTTGAGAGTTGCCCATGATGAGCCTTATCGAGGCTATTTTGATGACAAAAGGAAAACATATAAAATCCTTTGTGTTGGATACTTTTGGCCTTCTTTGTTTAAGGAAGCCAAATAGTATGTTAATCCTTGTGATAGTTGTCAGTGAATGGTCCAACCTAGTCAAGATGATGAGATGCCTTTATGCCCAAAATTAATTTCAGAGCCCTTTGAAAAATGGGCCATTGACTTTGTGGGACCTATAGCTCCAACATATTTAAATGAAATACATATATTGGTTTGTACAAATTTTGTAATAAAATGGGTAGAACCTAGAGTTGCTTCTTGTGCTACTGAAAGAGTTGTTGTTGAGTTTTTTATTTACATAATTTTTTACTTGATTTGGATTACTGTGAGATATTGTTACTGAAAATTGACCTCAGTATGTTTCTAATATGGTAAAACTAATTGTAGATCAATACAAGATTTGGCACAAAAAATCTACACCGTATCACCCATAGGAAAATGGCCAAGTAGAGTCTACAAATAAGGTGATTGAGTCCATCTTTACTAAAATTTTAAATATTTGTAGAAAGGATTGGGAAAAAAAATTATCCGAAGCATTATGGGCTTAGATAACTATTTCGAGGAATAGTATAGGTCACACACCTTATGAGCAGGTGTATGGGAAAAAAGTATTGTTTCCAATCGAGTTCCAAATTAAGACCTTTAGGATTGTAGTCCAAATAGGTTTGGATATCTTAGAGGCATCACAGCAATGTCTTCTGCAGTTAAGTGAATTGGATGAAATAAGAAGGGATTTTCTAAAACAAACTCTTTCGATGCTACAACAACGCAGTAAATGGCATGACAATTTAATCAAGAAAAAGTAGCCTCAACCAAGTAATTGGGTCCTCCCCTATGATTCAAAGTTCAAAAATTTCAAGGGGAAGCATTGTAAACTCTAGTTGGGGCCCTACGAAGTGGTCAAATGTTTTGAGAATGGAACAATGAAGATAAAAATTATTGATAGACAAGGCATTGTTTTCTTGGTGAATCGATAAAATCTTAGAGTATATATTTAGCCCACTAGAAAGGAATATTGCATGCAGAAATTACAACAATAGTCAGATTTAAAAATTGTAGGTAGGGAAGAGTACCATCCTACTTTGATCTCCTCTTTTCCTGGAATAATTGAACAAAAAAAAAAATAAAAAAAAAGGAAACAAAAAATAAAATGAAAAAAAAAGAGAGAAAAGATAACACATGACTATGAAAACCAGCTTGTTAAAGAAGTTATGCATGGGTCATCTTGAAAACCAAATCATTAGCAGGTAGGTTCCTTTTTAATAAAATAGGATTCCACTTGAATTTAGATGCATGATAACTTACTTGTCAGAAGAAACAGGATTCTACAGTGACTTCTAGTGGCAGTAGAAAAGAACCAACATAAAATCATCCCTTATTAAGGTTCATCACAAGTAGCATGATAAACATTTATGCAGGTGGCATAACAATTCTTGCTGCAACTAATTGATTTACATATTTTGTAACATTCTTTGATGGAGGCATCCACCATTCAAGGTGGGTACTCTATCTTTCTTCCTTTCGCTTTTCTAAAATTTCCCTATGATTTTGTCTTTATCCTTAATATATAATGATTCCCTCCCTATTCTTCTACTAATTCATTATTCCCACTTCTATTTTTTTCCCTCTTGTACCCTTAAAGTTTTTTCCCCTTGTCCCTTTTTATTATCTCCCTCTAGATCAATCCACCTTATTTCAAGGGTCCGTGATGTTTTTCCTTCCCTTTTCTTATGTAATATCCCCATCCCACTTCTTTTTTTCCTCTTATTTTTCAGGTTATCACATCTTTGAAGCCTTGTCTATTCTAGGACCAAAGCATAGTAAAGTCAGACCATGGAGATTAATTCTCCTCAACTCTATAATTCGTTTTTTATATAGTCCGACATCAACTTTTTAGAGGAAAACTTATTGATCACTATGGTACATGAATCCTTTTTATAATAGGTGAAAGTGCAAGAATTTTCTTAGCACAGTACAAGGATCATTTTTCATTACAACATTGGAGCTCTTCATAGCACAATGTAGGATCTTCTTTTACTACAATACATGAATCTTTTTTATTTTAGCATGGGTCAATTTTTTTATGACAGTGTTGGAATTTTCCTTACGAATTGATTTTAGCAAAGTGTGAGAATTTCCTTTTTGAGTGTCATAGGGATGGGTCATTTTTTTATCCTAAGAAAAATGCTAGCTATATATAGAAGAATAATGACTTTATCCCACACATGGGTACCTAAAACTTCATTTGTAAAGTGGCTATTATTGTTAAGGTTTTGAAGGAATATAAATGGTTCACATAAAATTAACATGAAATCTAGGTGACCTCTTACCATTATAAGTAACATCCATCCCCATGGAATATTACCAGAAAGGTTGAAATGCATGTATGGAGGCCATCTCACTTATCCTTCTCATTATGTTTTAATATAGCCACTAAAAGAATCTCCTCTCCTCGTGGGTCGTAAATAATACCTTCAGTAATAAAGGGTTAAGCATGAGGTGTCAGTGTAGGAATCAGAACGTGAAGGGAGATAGTATTTCAAATGAATGGATGGTATAGGAATCATGTTATCCTTAAAACAAAATCATTCATGCACCATTTTGTTTTAAACAAATCTTGGTATTATACAGACATGTGAGTTCTAGCATTACAAATTTTTGAATTGTGGAGAATTTCAGGTTGTATTGACACCATAGGTACCATGGCACTAGTGCAAAATGAACCATTATTTGTCAAAGAGGTTGAGAAAATAGTTGAATATGAAGCGAGGCTTTCCATTTTTCAAGAATCAGGGTGGCTTCCCTTCCTGTACAATTGTAATGGCTATTAATCAAGTGACACCAAGGATTTTTCACTGAATATTGATGGGAAGATGGTGACCATAGTCTCACTAACATTCAAATTGATAAAGAAAGTCATTTCCCAAGCCATTGAGTAGCCTGTCGTAATGGAACATTGGTTTAAAAAAGGAGAAATAGCGAAAGGATTCTGGTGTAGGTTTCTGCTAAAGACAAGATGTACAGTTGATTGGAAGAATGGAGTGGAAAGAAGTGAAATGATTGAGAAATGACAACATTTTTTGTTTATCTTAGGAGAATTATTAACTTGTGAAGGTAGGTACTCCATGACTTACTTATATCACATTCATCTTTTTATGCACTTCGAGTCCAGAAATTTAATTAATTTTCCATATTTTTTATTAAAGAGCCTAACCAAGATGTCTAGGAGTATCCGGAAAACCTCACAGGATCAGGTAGGAAATAAATTGTGTCATTGTGGGTCGATAAAAATTTTAGTCAACGAAGAATTGAAGAACATGGGTTCTACTTGGGAGAAATTCCTGGAGATATATCAGAGTGGAGGAGCGATGAAGTTCATTAGCATAAAAGGGAAAGAGGGAAAGAAACACAAAAGGGATAAGGAATCCAGAGTTACTAAACTTCAGAAAGAAGAACAACAACAAAGTGCAAAATCTAGAAAGTTTAAGGAACCCACGACCATTCAACATCAACAAGTAGAACAATAGGAGAAAAAGAGTTATAAACAGAAGAAGAGTGAGACCCCTGAATTTGTGGTGCCTGAACCACCACAAAGGTTAACATGAGGGTTATTAAGAAGATGTCATGCTTCTTCTCATGGGAAGGCATTAGGATCTGATAGATTTCCTGCATTTGAAGTCATTAGGGATTTTAAATTCTACGGTGCTTCACTAGGAGAGCCTCCACTGGATATCCTCGAAAAAAATGATGTAATGGTCAGTGATAAAGTTTCAGTTTGTAGAAAGAAGCACGGGGTTGATGAAGAAAATATCTCTCTTTTAATAAGAATAGAAGAAATGGGTACCCCTATTACTAGTCAAGAGCAATGAGAATAAGAGCATGAGGATAATACTCCTCTAATGTCTGTAATGAGGAAGCTTAAAAATAAGAAGGTGATCCACGAAGAAACTCAAGAAAAGAGATAAGAAGAGCATGAGGACTCTATTCCTCTTGCATCTATAATGGAAAAGATGAAGAAACAAAGAAAATTTCATGAGCAGAAGGAGAAAGAATTGAATTATTTTGTTCCCAGTGTATCTCTTGTGAAAATGACAAAGGAAAATTAGAAATTAAGACAACAGGTTCGAGAGCTAGAAGTGTTGAATAGGTGTATAAACTCAGTCATCTACATTGACAACTAGGAATGAAGATTTGCTTGTAGGGGTGGCTGGACTAATGCAATAGGTTAATAAATGGAGGATTCAAGTGGTCTACATGAAAACCCGTACTAGGAGGTTCAAAATACAATTATAGAAGATGCAAGTTGAAGGCTCAGGAATTAATATTCAAATCCATAAATGAGGAGGTAGATTTTTTTATTTTTTTTGCAAAGGACAAGGAGTTCTTGTGTGAGGACACACAATAAGATGAGGTTGGGGGAATGTTATGCCCTATAATTATTCTAATTTTTACACAAATACCCCTGACTCAACTTCTGTTTCACAACTAAAACAAGCCTCCATGCATACAATTTTAACCTTTCTTATGTTTATTTGAGAATAATGGATAAATGTTTCTTATATATATTAAAAGGGTCAAATAGATTAATATTTTAACTAGAATATTACCATCATGTTACCTAAAATATCTCTTTCAATGGACTCACTAATTTCAAATTAGAAGTGTTATGGAACAAGAAGATCATATCTTGAGATTCTCGTTGTTGTCACCTACTAGAAAATATGTTTCCATCTTTCAAAAGAGTACAAAAAATAAGAGAATTTTTTAGTCATATTCAAAGACATAGAAATACTCAAAGTCTAAATTATACCCTCTCCATTGGAAATTTCTCTAAACAAGCTTTCCAACGATATGTGGAAGTCCGAAAATGGACTCTTGGATCAAAAGATATGGCCTTCTGAAGGTTCAAGGATTCAAGCCTTAGGAAAGGAGGAATCTCAGAGGCCCGATATCAGAGATTGCATATCAAAGGACTAGAAATATCAGTGATCACACTTCATAGCTACATGAAATATCAATGATCATTTAATAAGAGGTCCTGGCACATCAAAGATCACATATCGGTGGTCGCACATTAGCCACATCAAGAGATATCGCAACATCGATAGTCGGAAATCAGAACTTCTGAACATGACAATCTTTAAAGGTTGAAAAACACATCAAATTTCTATATAGTGTAAAACTAGTGGGGAAACCAAAAATAAGTTTACAAAGGATTTCCCCACAAAACCAATGGTGAATGGGCCCTTTCTCTCTCCTCTAGAGGGACGTGTGGCAGCACAAGGCTGGCTCTAATAAGGACGCATGGTCGCATAAGATTGGCTCTAATAATGACGTGTGGCAACACAGGATGGGATCTGATAAGGACACATGTAAACTAACATTAGCATGACATGGTAGTTTGGAAGGACATGTGGCAGTCTATTCTAGCATTTTGAGTGGGGCTATGGGGGCATATCCAGGTGACACATGTCATCACTTGGGAAGTGCCACATGGAATGGATGACATCACATTGGAGATCGCATATCGGAGGTTGATGGATGTTGGAACTTTATAGTTGTGGAAAATTTAAAAAGTGTCGATAAGGGGGCTCCGATATAAGGGTTGTCAGAAAGTCGCATAAAGAAAAAATAATGAAAGGCATGGTGTTGCAACAAACCACAGAGGGTTGTTGGTGATTGGATAAATTTTAATATTGCCACTCTAAAGTAAAAACCTCGATTCGAAATTTCCGAATTGAGGGGCTCTAATATTTAGCTAAGCACATGGTCAGTAGAGGAAATTTAAGGAAAGGGGTGTTAAGCTATTTACAAAGGAAAAAGGCCCTCGAACATGAGTAAAATTCCCTAGCACCTTAAGGTCAAGCCTTCGATCACACACGCCAGTCCCATGGAGGAAAATACTAAAAGGGGCTAAACATAAGGGGACCAAGGAACATTAGAATTCGTTGTTTTATGATGTTTTAAGAATAAAAGTTCCATTAAGAAAAAGCTCCCAAATAGCATTATGGCAGTGTTACTAAGCATATCAAGCTACGAGAGTGAAAGGGAGGGAGTCATGCGATGGATAAGTTGGTAGTTGTGATACCACCAAGGCCACCATTGTTAATCACTCCCATCTCTAGAAAGTGGGAATTCAAGTGGTTATAAAGGAAAGAGACAGTCGAATTGACCGAGTAATTGAAGAAGAGCATTGTGGCAATGACGTGGTCTGATGAAGGGAAATCTTAAGAATTGCGTGGGGATACTTTCCTTTTCCTTCATAGTCATTCAATTTTTCCTTTTACTATTTTCCTATAATTTCTATATTTTCAAGGATGGAATCAAATCCAAATGTAATGATTTTGGGCAACAACAACCTTCTCATGTCGAGATAGCTAGTCTATCAGACAGCTAGAGTTCATGCTAAGATATTTTTGTAACTATTTCACAAATCTCTCCCTCTCCCTATAAAATGAGGGAAGAAACACTTAATGAATGGTTCTCGACTTCTGCACTCAAGAGGTACAAATTCTGTGATTCCAATTTGGTTCTATTTGTGTGTTCATGAGGGACTTGAGTGAGACATTGTTTGATGTAAATGGACTGGTGAATTGGACTCATTTTGAAGGATTAATGAAACTCTTTGGTGATTCCAATCAAATAAATGTGTAGTATATTTCCACTTTGTTTATAGCTTCATGTATGTTTTTCTCCCTCTGAAATAGTGTAATGAAGCTGTCGATTTCACTCTAATCATGGTTGTATCTATGCTGCTAAGTAGTAATAGTACCTATGGTAATTACACATTTACTTATGTTATTTGATAGCTTACATTACTTGTATGATCATAGATTTACTTATGCTAATTAGTAACAAATGTATTCATGATGTATAGAGCTTGGGACCTTAATTAGACCTCCACTATTCCTACTAGTTCACCTCTTCAGTATTCCATACTTTTGTGAGAACATTATTTCTTAGGGTTTTGTATTGTTTCCAGCCCTATGCATTGAATTCCTTCCTTTATTTACTCCTCTTCAATTTACTATAATGCCAATACTAAATCTACCTATTTTTGTGTCTTGGTCACTAGAACTAGACATTTGTCTCTAAGATTAGCCCAATTTACCCCTTGATTATTTATATCCATGTATTTTTTTGAGTTTACCTTGGTGAAGGACAAATGAACCAAGCCCTCTTTATTATATTTTTTAAACTAAGTGACAATTGGAGTGAAGTTGAAATCCATACTGATAACATTCAAAATCACTCCTCTCTTAAGATGTCCTAGGCACTAGTCTTATTTCAACCAAGAGGTTGTCTCTAGGAGGCATCTATATTTCCTAAAGAACTTGTGCTACATGTGATAGAAAAGCTACAACATATTTTTGGCATCGTTTCTAGGGAATGAATTTGAGATATGTTTCCCTAGGTACAACAATTTTTTGCATTCTCTCTGGCATGTGAGCAAGGGAAGTGTGGGTTGAAGATCCCTCACCTTGGAGACTCCACTATTGAATATTATTATAAGAACCCTAGAATTTCCATTGTCTTTATCATTAGTTGACCATGCTAGCTTTCAAGTGGCCTCATACTTGCTCTGATGTAGAACAGTAGAAAAATTCCCCTGCATTTGAACTTGATATCACTCACCTAGATAGGTTTTCAAAATGGCCCTTCCTGCATTCTTGGTCAACAAATTTGCACCACTGGATTTTTATTCTATTTTTGGTTATCCCAATGATGTCCCTTTATTTCATGAATGGAATACCTATTTGCCTAGATTTAGTGGAAACACAGAGAGAAGGCTGAAGCAACATTTTAAGGATGTTCATGAATTCATGGAACAAAAAAGTATTGTTTTTGAAGATGCTCAAATGAAATTATTCATGTACTATTTAGAAGAAGGTTTTAGGGTTTGGTATAGAACAATACCTCGTGGAAGCATATCTTCCTTAAAGAGTTTTCAGATAACATTCAATCATTACTGCAAAATAATAAATCCACCAGACACTTTGTTTGAAGATTACTTTGCATATTTTAATTTTGAAAATATTTCTAAGGTTAATTATCCTACTAAAGATTTTTGTGGGGCTCCACTCCAAGAAGACATATACTGGCATCAAGAAGCATCACCCAGTGATCAATCAAGAGAATAAAGAGAGATCATCGAGTTGGAAACAAACCCAAAATGATATTATTATGTCGTATTTGATGATTATCCTTCTTATTATGTGTATAAATCAAATGGGGAGTCGAGTGATGTCAGAATACAACAATCCTAGTCATGGGAGCTGCACAAAAAGAGGAGGCTAGCCAAGAGGTTAATTAGGAGGCTCCAATTTATGATTCACATCCTTCACCTAAAGAACAAGGATAAATTTAAATATTGTGACTCCAGATTAAAAACCTCGTTCCAAAATCACCGAATTAAGGGGCTCTCATATTCAGCTAATCACATGGTCGCTAGAGGAACTTTAAGGAAAGGGGTACTAAGATATTTACAAAGGAAAAAGGCCTCTGGACAGGAACAAAATTCTCTAGCACCTTAAGGCCAAGCCTTCAATCATGGACCCCAGTCCCATGAAGGAAAATACTAAAAGGAGCTAAACATAAGGTGGCCAAGGAACATAAGAATTTGTTGTTTTGTGATGTTATAAGAATAAAATTTCCATTAAGAAAAATCTCCCGAATAGCATTATGGCAGTGTTATTGGGCATATCAGGCTTCGAGAGTGAAAGGGAGGGAGTCATGCGATAGATAAGTCGGTAGTTGTGATACCACCAAGGCCACCACTAATAATTGCTCCCAGCTATAGAAAGTGGGAATTCAAGTGGTTATAGAGGAAAGCGATAGTCGAATTGAACGAGTAACTAAAGAAGAGAATCATGGCAGAGATGTGACTTGATCAAGGGAAATATTAGGAATTGCATGGGGATACTTTCCTTTTCCTTCATAGTCATTAAATTTTTCCTTTTTCTATTTTCCTATAATTTCTATATTTTCAAGGATGGAATCAAATCCAAATGTAATGATTTTGGGCAGCAACATTCACACGTCGGGACATCTAGTCTATCAGAGAGCTAGAGCTCATGCTAAGATATTTTTCTAACTATTTCACAAATCTCCCCCTATGCTTATAAAATGAGGGAAGAAACACTTAATAAATGGTTCTGGAATTCTCCACTCGAGAGATCCAAATTCTGTGATTCCACATTGGCTCTGTTTTCCTATTCATGAGGGACTTGAGTGAGGCATTGCTAGATGTAAATGGACTAGTTAATTGGACTTATTTCGAAAGATTAATGAAACTCTTTAGTGATTCTAGTCAAAGAAATGTGCAGTATATTTCCCCTTTGTTTATCAATTCATGTATGTTTTTCTCCCTCTAAAATAGTGTAATGAAGCTATCGATTATTTTTGTAACTATTTCACAAATCTCCCCCTATGCTTATAAAATGAGGGAAGAAACACTTAATAAATGGTTTTGGAATTCTCCACTCGAGAGATCCAAATTCTGTGATTCCACATTGGCTCTATTTTCCTATTCATGAGGGACTTGAGTGAGGCATTGCTGGATGTAAATGGACTAGTTAATTGGACTCATTTCGAAGGATTAATGAAACTCTTTAGTGATTCTAGTCAAAGAAATGTGTAGTATATTTCCCCTTTGTTTATCACTTCATGTATGTTTTTCTCCCTCTGAAATAGTGTAATGAAACTATCGATTTCACTCTAATCATGGTTATATGTATGTTGCTAAGTAGTAATAGTACCTATGGTAATTACATATTTACTTATGTTATTTGATAGCTTACAGTACATGTATGATAATATATTTACTTATGCTAATTAGTAACATATGTATTCATGATGTATAGAGCTTGGGACCTTAATTAGCACTCCATTATTCCTGCTAGTTCACCTCTTTAATGTTTCATACTTTTGTCAAGACATTGTTTCTTAGGATTTTTTATTGTTTCCAGCCCTATGCATCGAATTCCTTCCTTTCTTTACTCCTCCTCATTTTACTATAATTCCAATACTAATCTACCTATTATTGTGTCTTGGTCACCAGAACCAGACATTTGTCTCTAAGATTAGCCCAATTTACCCCTTGAGTATTTAGATCCATGTATTTGCTTGAGTTTACCTTGATGAAGGACTATTGAACCAAGCCCTCTTTATTATATTTTTCAAACTAAGTGCCAATTGGAGTGAAGCAGAAGTCCATACTGATAACATTCAAAATCACTCCTTTCTTAAGATTTCCTAGGCACTAGTCTTATTTCAACCAAGAGGTTGTCTCTAGGTGGCTTCTATATTTCTTGAAGAACTTGTGCTATAAGTGACAGAAAATCTAGAACATATTTTTGGCATCATTTCCAGGGAATGAATTTGAAATATTTTTCCTTAGGTAAGACAAATTTTTGCATTCTCTTTGGCATGTGAGCAAGGGAAGTGTGGGTTGAAGATCCCTCACCCTGGCGACTCCATTGTCTAAATTTCATTATAAATATCTTGGTGAATCCACTGTTGAATATTATTGTAAGAACCCTGTAAAGTCCACTGCCTTTATCGTTAGTTGACCATCATGGCTTGCAAGTGGCCTCATACTTGCTCTGATGCTAAAATAGTAGAAAAAATTCCCTGCATTTAAACTTGAGATCATTCACCTAGAGAGGTTTTCAAAATGTCCCTTCCTCCATTCTTGGCCAACAAATTTTCACCACTGGACTTTTATTCTATTTTTGGTTAGCCCAATCATGTCCCTTTATTTCATGAATGGAATACCTAATTTCCTAGATTTAGTGGAAACACAGATAGAAGGTCGAAGCAGCACCTTGAGGATTTTCATGAATGCATGGAGGACTAGGGTATTGCTTTTGAATATGCACAAATGAAATTGTTGATGCACTCTTTAGAAGAAGGTTTTAGAGTTTGGTATAGAACAATACCTCGTGGAACCATATCTTCTTAAAGAGTTTTCACATTGCATTCAATCATTATTGACAAATAATATATCCACAAAACACTTTGTTTGAAGATTATTGTGCATATTTTAATGTTGAAAATATTTCTAAGGTTAATTATCCTGCTAAAGATGTTTGTGGGGCTCCACTGCAAGAAGACATATACTAGTATTAAGAAGAATCACTGAGTGATCAATAAAGAGAAGAAATAGGCATCATCAAGTTCCAAAAAAACCCTTAAAGATATTATTTTGTCGTATTTTATGATTCTCCTTCTTATGATGTGCATAAATCCAATGGGGAGTCAAGTGATGTAGGAATACAACAGTCCTAGTCATGGGAGTTGCACAAAAAGAGGAGGCCCACTAGGAGGTTAATAAAGAGGTTCCAATTTATGATTCACATCCTTCACATAAAGAACAAGGATAAATTTAAATATTGCAACTCCAGAGTAAAAACCTTGATTCAAAATCATAGAATTGAGGGGATTTAATACTCAACTAAGTAGATGGTTTCTAGAGGAAATTTAAGGTAAGGGGCACTAAGATATTTACAAAGGAAAAAGGCCCTGGGATAGGAAAAAAATACCCTAGCACCTTAAGGCCAAACCTTCAATCACAAACCTCAACCCCATGGAGGAAAATACTGAAAGGGGCTAAACATAAGTGGGCCAAGGAACATCTGAATTCGTTGTTTTGTGATGTTTTAAGAATAAAAGTTCCATTAAGTAAAAGCTCATGAATAGCATTATGGCAGTGTTACTAGGCATATCAAGCTTCGAGAGTGAAAGGGAGGGAGTCATGCAATGGATAAGTCGATAGTTGTGATACCACCAAGGCCACCATTGTTAATCACTCCTAGCTCTAGAAAGTGGGAATTCAAGTGCTTATAGTGGAAAGCGACAGTCGAATTGACCGAGTAACTGAAGAAGAGCAGCGTGGTAGAGATGTGGCCTAATCAAGGGAAACAAAGAATTCCATGTGCATACTTTCCTTTTCCTTCATAGTCATTCAATTTTTGCTTTTTCTATTTTCCTATAATTTCTATATTTTCAAGGATGGAATCAAATCCAAATGTAATGATTTTGGGTAGCAACCTTCGCATGCCAAGACATCTATTCTATATGATAGTTGGAGCTTAGGCTAAGATATTTTTGTAACTATTTCACAAATCTCTCCCTCTCCTTATAAAATGAGGGAAGAAACATTTAATGAATGGTTCTAGAATTCTATAATCGAGAGGTCCAAATTCTGTGATTCCACTTTGGTTCTATTTTCATGTTCATGAGGGACTCGAGTGAGACATTGTTGGATGTAAATGGACTGGTGAATTGGACTCATTTTGAAGGATTAACGAAACTCTTTGGTGATTCTAGTCAAAGAAATGGATAGTACATTTCTCCTTTGCTTATCACTTCATGTATGTTTTTCTCCCTCTGAAATAGGGTAATGAAGCTGTCAGTTTCACTCTAATCATGGTTGTATATATGCTACTAAGTAGTAATAGTACCTATGGTAATTACATATTTAATTATGTTATTTGATAGCTTACATTACTTGTATGATCACATATTTATGTATCCTAATTAGTAACAAATGTATTCATGATGTATAGAGCTTGGGACCTTAATTAGCGGTCAACTATTCCTACCAGTTCACCTCTTCACTATTCCATACTTTTGTCAGAACATTATTTCTTAGGATTTTTTTATTGTTTCTAGCCCTATGCATCAAATTCCTTCCTTTATTTACTCTTCATTTTACTATAACACCAATACTTAATCTACCTATTGTTGTGTCTTGGTCGCCAAAACTAGACATTTGTCTTTAATATTAGCCTGATTTACCCCTTGAGTATTTAGATCCATGTATTTTCTTAAGTTTACCTTGACGAAGGACTATTGAACCAAGCCCTCTTTATTATATTTTTCAAACTAAGTGACAATTGGAGTGAAGCAGAAATCCCTACTAATAACATTCAAAATCACTCCTCTCTTAAGATGTCCTAGGAACTGGTCTTATTTCAACCAAGAGGTTGTCTCTAGGAGGCTTCTATATTTCCTTAAGAACTTGTGCTACAGGTGACAAAAAAGCTACAACATATTTTTGGCATGATTTCCAAGGAATGAATTTGAAATATGTTTCCCTAGGTACGACAATTTTTTGTACTCTCTCTGGCATGTGAGCAAGGGAAGTGTGGGTTGAAGATCCCTCATCTTGGCAACTCCATTGTCTGAATTTCATTATAAATATCTTGGTGACTCCACTGTTGAATATTATTATAAGAACCCTAGAAATTCCATTGTCTTTATCATTAGTTGACCATCCCGGCTTTCAAGCGGCCTCATACTTACGCTGATGCTGAATAGCAGAAAAATTCATCTGCATTTGAACTTGATATCGCTCACCTAGAGAGGTTTTCAGGATGGCCCTTCTTGTATTCTTGATCAACAAAGTTGAACCACTAGATTTTTATTCTATTGTTGGTTATTCCAATCATGTCCCTATATTTCATGAATGGAATACCTATTTGCCTAGATTTAGTGGACACAGATAGAAGGCCAAAGCAACAGTTTGAGGATTTTCATGAATGCATGGAATAATAGGGTATTGTTTTTGAACATGCACAAATGAAATTGTTCATGTACTATTTAGAAGAAGGTTTTAGAGTTTGGTATAGAACAATACCTCATGGAAGCATATCTTCCTTAAAGAGTTTTCACATAGAATTCAATCATTATTTTGAAATGATATATCCACTAGACACTTTGTTTAATATTAATGTGCATATTTTAATGTTGAAAATATTTTTGAGGTCAATTATCTTGCTAAAGTTGTTTGTGGAGCTCCACTCCAAGAATACATATACTGGCATCAAGAAGCATCACCTAGTGATCAATAAAGAGAATAAAGAGACATCATCGAGTTGAAAACCAACCCTCAAAGATATTATTCTTCCATATTTCATGATTCTCTTTCTTAAGATGTGTATAAATCCAATGGGGAATCGAGTGATGCAAGAATACAATAGTCCCAGTCATGGGAGATGCACAGAAAGAGGAGGCCCACCAGGAGGTTAATAAAGAGGTTCAAATTTATGATTCACATCCTTCACCTGAAGAACATTGCTTCATATTTTCAAAGGGATTTTCTTACCAACAAGTGGGGAGAAGGCCTTGAGAAAGAAATTATTCAAGAGGAGCCCAAAGTTGAAGATCCAATAAATTTTTGTGGCTACCTATTACAGAAAGATTCCTCCCTAAAACTTGTTCAAGAAAGGGAGATACCTATAAAATTTCCTCATCAATTCCATGATCCAGTAGCTAACTACATGGTATCTCTATTTGGCATACAATAGTATACATCAATTCCAAGGTATGTGTCAAACCTTTGGCCTGAAGTTCTTACGGGTGCCTATTCTAGTCATTGACTTTCAAGCATACAACCCAATTATAAAGTTCATGGAGGATATTAAAAGAGTTAGTCATCAAATACCAAGTTGAGGGCACTTATAAAAAATTTTGTCCACAAATTTCATGTGGTCTATGCCTGTTTTAGTTGTTGACTTCCAAGAGAACAAAGGTATAAGGTCTAGTACTCAGATGCTAGATTGGTATCATTTGAAGGTTGACCTCACATGGGTAAATTGATCACTATGCCTAAACATGAGTTGTATATAAATAACCTCATTATGTGAGTGTTTAATGTCTAGTTTGTATTTTTGCAGTTTTTCATTTTAGTATCATGAGGAAAGGACTCCCTGTAAATAAAGTTCCATGGAGATTTTCTGGTTGTATAAGTTCATTATACTTTTTACTCCATGCCCAATGGTGAAGGCTACTGGTTTGTAGGTTCTCAGCACCTTTCTAGCAAGGCACTGTCCCTAGGTGGATCCAATGTTGTCACCTACTGCAAAATATGTTTTCAGTTGTCAAAAGAGTGCAAAAGAGTAGATAAGTTTGTATTCATCTTCCAAGCCATAGAAAGACTCAAAGTCTAAATTGGACCCTCTCCATTGGAAAGTTCTTTGAACAATATTTCCAATGATATGTGGAATTCAAAAAATTGACTACTAGATCAAAAGATATGGCCTTCTAAAGAATAGAGGATTCAAGCCTTAAGAAAGGAGGAATATCGGAGGTTCAATATCGGATATTTCATATCATAGGTCCAACAATATCAGTGATTTAACTTCAAAGCTATATGAAATATCAATGATCGCTTCATTAGAGGTCTTGGAACATCGATGATCACATATAGGTGATCGCACATCAGAGACATAAAGTGATATCACAACATCGACGGTCGACAATCAGAACTTCTGAACGTGACAATATTTAAAGGTTACAAAACACATAAAGTTCTGATATAGTATAAAACTACTAAGGAACCCAAAAATACGTTTATAGAGGATTTCCCTACAAAACCAAGGGAAAACAGGCCCTTTCTCTCTCCTCCAGTAGGACGTGTGGCAGCACAGGATTGGCTCCAATAAGGACGTGTGGTAGCACAACATTGGTTCTGATAATGTCGTGTGGCAGTATGGGATTAGCTTTAATAAGGACACATGGAAGCGGACGTCAGCATGATGTGGTAGTATGGAAGGATGTGTGGTAGTATGTTCTAGAATTTTGAGGGGGCATATGGGGGCATCTCCAGGTGAGACATATCACCACTCAAGAAGTGCCACATGGCAAGGATGATGTCACATCAGAGATCACATATCGAAGGTTGATGGATGTCAACACTTTGCAGTAGTGGACACTTTAAAAAGTACCGATAAGGGGGCTCTAATATAAGGGGTGGCGCACTATCACATAAGGAACAAAGAGCCAAAGGTGCAGGGCTACGAAAAAGTATAGAGGGCTATTAACAATTGGAGAAATTGAGATGTCATGACTGCAGATTAAAATCCCCAATTGGAAACCGTTGAATTGAGGGGCTCCAATATTTAGCCAAGGACATGGTCGCTAGAGGAACTTAAAGGAAATGAGCGCTAAGCTATTTACAAAGGAGAAAAGCCCCCAGACAGGAACAAGAGGCCCTAGCACCTTAAGGCCAAGCCTTCATTCACAACCCTCGATCATATGGAGGAAAATTCTGAAAACGGCTAAACATAAGTGGGCCAAGGAACATAAGAATTCATTGTTTTGTGATGTTTTAACAATAAAATTTCCATTAGGCCAAAGATCCCAAATATCAATACTGTAGTGTTACTGGGCATGTCGGTCTCCAATAGTGAAAGGGAGGGATTCATGTGATGGATGAGTCGGTAGTTGTGATACCACTAAGGCCACCAATGTTAATCTCTCCCAGCTTTAGAAAGTGGGAATTCAAGTGATTAAAGAGGAAAGCGACAATCAAATCGACTAAGTAATTGAAGAAGCACATCATGGTAGAGTCGTGGCATGATCAGGGGAAATATTAGGAATGGCATGGGAATACTTTACTTTTCCTCCATAACCATTCAATTTTCCCTTATTTCTATATTTTCAAGAATGAAATCAAATCCGAATGTGATGATTTTTGGCAGCAGCCTTCACATGCCGAGATATATAGTATATCAGACATTTGAAGCTCGGGCTAAGATATTTTTGTAACTATTTCACACAACTTTCCATCTCCTTAGAAAAGGAGGGAAGAAACACTTAATGAATGGTTCCGTAATTCTGCACTCGAGAGGTCCAAATTATATGATTCCACTTTGGTTCTAATTGTCTGTTCATGAGGGACTTGAGCAAGACATTGTTGAATGTAAATCGATTGGTGAATTGGACTCATTTTTAAGGATTAATGAAACTCTTTGGTGATTCCAATCAAGAAAATGTACAGTATGTTTCCATTTTGTTTATCCCTTCATGTCTGTTTTTCTCCCTCTAAAATAATGTAATGAAGCTACCGGTTTCACTTTGATTCATGGCTGTATGTATGCTAATAAGCAATAACAAGATCTAGGTGGATCATGAATGATCCACCTGGATCATGAATGATCCACCTGGATCATAACAACACCTATGGTAATTACATATTTACTTGTGTTATTTGATAGATTATAATACCTATATGAGCACATATTCACTTATGCTAATTAGTAACAAATGTATTCATGATGGATAGAGCTTGGGATGTTAATTAACACTCCACTATTCCTCCCATTTCACCTCTTTAGTTTTCCATACTTGTGTCGGAACATTGTTTCCTAGGATTCTATATTGTTCCCAACCCTATGCATTGGATTCCTCCCTTTCTTTCCTCCTCTTCATTTTAATACAACACCAATATTAAAGTTTCCTATTGTTGTGTGTCAACCACTAGAACCAGAAATTTCTCTCTGAGATTAGCTCAATTTACCCCCTGAGTATTTAGATCCATGTATTTTCTTGAGTTTACCTTGATGAAGGACTATTCAACCAAGGCCCCTTTATTATATTTTTCAAACTAAGTGAAAATTGGAGTTTAATAGAAATCCCTACTCATAATATTGAAAATCACTCCTCTCTTAAGTTGCGTTAGGCACTGGTCTTATTTCAACCTAGAGGCCGTCTCTAGGAGGGTTGTATATTTCCTGAAGCACTTGTGCTAAAGGTGACATAAAAACCTACAACACATGCACTAATCTCGGTTGCTGCAATAAATAAGGGATACTCTTTATTTCAATAGTTTGACTACAGATTTGATGTGAGCTATCAAGGAAGGAACCGCGTGATTCTACTCTTGGTCTTCAGCATAGTTTTGTTCATTTTCCTCCTGCAAATGTTTCGAGTAAAACAGAGTATGCAAGGTTTTCTATTGTTAGTAGTCAGTTGGTCACAAGATGTATTTTTCACACTAACTTGATATGGTTGAGAACCTATATAAAATGTATATATATCTAGTTATGGGAATAGATAGGATAGAGATACTGTGGAGAGTTTCTTGTGTTGATACTTTGAAGGCTTGTATTGGCATAACATCCTCTATAGTTGGATATGTTATTACACTGAATGTATTGAACAGAGAATGTTTGATCAAGGAAAGGAGCTTAATGCTAGGTTCAAGAAATTATTTCGTTTTTTTATGCTTAATTTGTCTCACATAAGTTAATTTATTTTCTCAAAGGGAAACGATTTGGTTGGCTAGGACCCAAGCAACCCAACTCATTCTCCCACAAATTGTTTGTTGTGTGATATACTATGTGTTGAAGTTGGTGTGTACGAGTGTGCATTTTCGATTACTTATTTTTGGTGTGGGTGAAACAACAAGAAACCTTGTACATATTTTTTTAGGAATGGTAATTGTTGCGCCTCATGATTACTTCATTTTGACACTCTCCCTTACCTATTTTTCCTCTCCTTAACCATCATCATCAACTCAATAGGAATCAAACTACAAGGTTTTTAACATGGTAAGGTATTTAATTGTCTTTTCTTTCATATCTAATAATGTTCCTTATTATTGAGTTAATATTTGTATTGAGTACCGAATTCACACGATTCTGCAGCTAATCTCTGTTTTTGTAGTCGATTCCATGGTTTACTAGGATTGGAGGTTCTACCTAAGTGCAGAAAGATATGGATAGGTGGAGATTGATCCCTTTAACAATTTCCTCCTATTCATCTGAACTAGATCATCAAAGGATTGTTCGATTGCGTGGTCAAAGGGAAAATTCAACTTGGCATGCAAGCAAGATTCCAAAATTCCTATGCTTCATGATTTGCTTTGCCAAATAGAAAATCGTGAGAAATGATATCTTGATAGTTGTTAGAAGCTTAATTTAGAACTTTGTTAGCTAATGTGGGCATAAAATCCTTGAACAATTATTGACACAAGCTTTTATAAATACCATGCAATAAACATAAAAAAAAAGGTTAATTTTTATGTATGCAACAATAATGTTTTAAGACTCTATTTTTACTCTAGTAATGAAGAAAATCCTTTGAAGTTTCAATGCGTAGCTAACTATTCGATTGAATTTCTATGACCACATGTTTGTGGAGCTCCCCTCCAAATAGTGAAGGTTCTCCATTCATATATCTTTTCTTTATCATTTGTTACAGTTATTCATATGGTTTAGAATTGATTTACAGTCTTGATTTTAATCAGATAGTGATAGCAATATTTCACTAATCGTTCCCTTTTCAAGTTGATGTATAGTGATATTAATGGTAATGTAATCACTTTTCATAGATTTCCTTGTGATTTTAGATTGTTTTATTTTGGAGCTTGATATATTTCTTTATAGTTTCATTTTACAATATTTAATTTCAAAGTATGTTTGATTTCTCTATGGTTTTCATTTCATTTCAAAGCACAAGTGATTGGTAATAAATAAATGTGTTCTTTTCATTTTGAAAATAAGTTAATTTCATTTTGGTTTTTATGCGAAGGATTGCTAGGGTTAGATGATTAATTCTTCCCTTAGATTAAATTTCTGTTGGAATAGATCAATTACGTTTTCTTATTGAGATAGTGTGAGTTTGCTTTAAGTTTCATTTTGCAAGTGTGAATATAATTTTTTATTTCATTAGAAAGGAGTAGCAATATTTAATGTGTTAAATACATTTTCTTTGTAGAGTAAAATAGGAATAAATTACATCCTTCGAAGTAAATTTCAATAACTCAATCTTGCACATTTGATTTAATAAAAATGACTTCTAGCATATATAGTGAACTTTCTCTTCACAAGTTTACCTACTCCGGCCGATAATTTATGTAACAATTTAATATAATTAAATTGACAAACATTTTGGTGTCGTTGCTGGGGAAGTGTAAATAGAAGCCTTAGTATTTTTCATTTTGATAAATTATAAAAAACAAAAAACAAAAATAAAAACATGATATGCATAGGGAAAGAGACTCTAGTGGTAGATTTGTAGGTGGAGGAAAGATTTTAATAACAACAACATCACTCAACCCACCATGACCTCGCAGTGCCACACCACCCACACAAACTCAAATTCCATCCATAGCTAGCAAACACAAACTCCCTAAGGTATTAAGATCTGAAACCCAACCTAGAGATTCACCGACTTCATCAACAGAAGCCATAATATAAGAAGAAAAGCCCACATCTCCAACAATAGGAGTAATTTTCCTATCTTCAACTGAAGAAAAATTTCTAACTCGAGCTGTAAGTTCCTTCTAAAGAAGAGGAAGAAGAAACCTATTTAACAAATCATTGATAGAAGAACCAAAGGAATTAGAGGAAGTTGAAAACTTTATTTTGGAACTATAACCCTATATTAGTTATGAAGAATGTACAATGGTTGGAGAAGGGGAAGGAGAGGTAAATAATTTGAATGGTGAACAACCTAGAATTGGAGAAGGAAGATGAGGAAATAGGGGAGGTGGAAGAGGTGGACGCAGAGGAATATGGAGAGGAGAAGATATAAATCCAGAACCCTTTGGATTTCCTTTCCTTGTTGAAGATACAACTGCGACAATGAAAAATATATCAACCTCTATCCTTCCAAACATTCATGGACTAAACAGTGAAGATATTGAAACATTTCTCTTTGAATTTGAAGTCTTGTGTAGATCATATGATTATCTAGATGATGCTCAAAATTTGAAACTATTCTCTGAAACTCTTAAAGATGTAGCATTAAAATGATTTATGACTTTAGGAATAAAATCCATCAACACATGGGAATAAATGAAACTACATTATTAGAGAAATATAAGGACTACTGTATGCCCCATAATATCAAGGATGAATTCTTTAAAATGGTACAAAAAGAAGATGAAAATCTTGAAGACTTCATTGAAAGATTTTCTTATAATGTTAAAAGGGAAAAAATGAATAATCTAGATAAGGAAACTTTGAAAGATATCTTATTGAAATCCATTATAGATGAGTGGATTGATCTTCTCAATCTAGTGGGTAAGGGATACATTTCTCAGTTGTCACTTCGAGAAATTTGTGAGTTATGCGTACATATTTCAAGCGGAAAGGCAAGAACCGAAAAACTCTAAGAGATCCTCTTTTATCAAGGATTAATAAATCTGCAATTGCGACAATAAGTACAGAAGAATTAGGAATTTTTTTTGATAATTTTAAAACAATCATTTTAGGGATTCTTAGTGAACAAATTGACACCCTTAAAATACAAAAAAAAAACAAAAAAGAGTGTAGAAACGTATGTTATATGTGAGGAAAATCATGATACAAAAGAATGTCCCTCAATACCAGGTCTTAAAGTTGTCTATGAATAAGAAGGAGTACCAAATTAGGTAGACCCTCTTCTTTTTATTACTAAAAGGCCCTGGCAAAATCCACAGCCAAATACAACTCAAGGTTTTAACAGTCAATCATTTTCACAATCATCACAAAGTAATTGGACTGCCCCAATTCCTTGGAAATCTTGGCCACAACCTTGGTCACAAGGATGGAAAAATATTTATGGAAATTACCCTCAATATCCTCAATTTCCATAATTTCAACAATCATACCCTAATTTTCCTCCACAATATTATCCTCAACCTATTCAACAAACTCAACCCCACAATTTGAATCCACAACTTTCATTACCATTTCCTCAAATACCAAACCGATTGCCTTCCCAACCACTTCCAAAACCAAACAATAATAAAAACTCACAACTTGTTTACAATATGGAAGGACAAAGTTTCCAAAATTACATGATAACTCCACTAGATCTAAATAATGTTCAACTTAGATCTAGTAGAATATTAGCGAAAAAGTCCCCATCATTTGTTATTCAGGAAAGTGAAAAAGAAAATATCTCTGGAGAAGAGAAGCCTCTTAATGAAAAAGAGAAAACTCAAGAACAAGTTACTCCAACACATTCAAATAACTCAACTCCTATTATGGAATAACCTTCAGTATCTGTTTCAAAACCACCTTTTCCCCAGAGATTAAAATTATATGAAGGGGTAGAAAAACACATTTTATTTCTTGAATATGACACGTTAGATGAACTAAAGAATGTTTGCATAAAAATCCCTTTGCTACAGGCCATTCAAGAAATACCAAGTTTTTTAAAGACAATTAGGGAATTGACCATAAAAAGATGAGGAAGAAAAAGAAAAGAAGTCAAAATAATCCAACTAGTTGGAAAATTTGCAGATATCATGATGGGTAAGACAACAATTTAGAAATATCTTGATCCAAGAAGTCCCATTGTGAAAACACACATAAATGGTGTAGATACCCAAAATGCATTAATTGATATAGGAGCAACTATAAACATCATGAGTAAACAAACTATGAATCAATTAAAACATTCTAATCTTCAATATCCACCTACAATATTACAATTGGAAAATAGATCTATAATAAAACCTAATGGTGTATTAGAAGATATATACGTATCCTTAGATTCTTGGGAATACCCTTTAGATTTTATGATTTTAGCACCCAAGAATAACTTAGGAGGACATCCATTGATTCTAGGAAGACCATGGATAGCTACAGTCGATGCTTTTATAAGTTGTAGATCTGGTGATATGTTTATTTCTTACGGGATCTCAACAAAGAAATTCACACTGTATCCACTTGAGAAAAGAAACAATAGAAGTTGAAAATGAAGAATGGATAGATGATGACATTGATATATGTTGGGACCCTATAATACTAGTGATTCCCCCATTACTATTGTAGTTATATCCCTTATTAATATTGTTGTTCCCCAATTGTCCCCATATTGTTATTATTGTGCCCCATAGAATCCCTCTATTGCTATTTTTGTGCCTTTATATTATTATTGTTAGGTCGGATTGGTTATATTGTGACCCCTTAGACTCCTATATATAGAAAGGAGGTTTTGTAATTTGAATCATCGAAGAATTGTTCATTTGTGTAATTCAAAGGAGGTTTCCCCCTCGAAGAGGCTGAATGCTAAGGCATTGATCTATCTTTTATATCTTTTTGTGAGCTAGTTTCATAACATTTGGTATCAGAGCTTTCGATTCTAGGGTTTCGCTGCTCCAAACAGATCATCATGGAATTTGCACTATAACTTTTTTCTGCAACATTTCAGATGCTAAAAGAATAACCCGTTTGGGTTGAAATCATCTAGAACCTCGGGTCCAAATTTCAGAGCTTTTAGATATACATTTGCGGAGATATGATCTGAGGAAGTTGGCCTTTGTACAGACTCCCGAATTACATTCCAAATAGGTGACTTGGTGAAAATCATCATAAATATTGTTTTGAGAATCAACTTAAAATGTCATAAAAAGTTACAAAAAGAGAACGGACTGTAGTTTCCTGTGTATATTTTTTAGACCCGAAGGTCAAAATAGTGACACGTGGTACTTCATACAATTTCGCTCTTTGGAAAAGGTATATAATCAGGTAACCTTGGGAGATCGTGTATAACTCTTTGTTGGAGAATCTAAATTCGATTAGAATGGTGGCATTGAAAAGACGATGCAGAGGGCTATTGCAGGTCACAATTTTAGAGCTGGATGATCTGAAATTACAAAGATACATCAGATTCAATATTGAGCTCCTACAAAGTGAAAAAAGGTGTGTACATTTTTTTAATTTTGCATAAGATTGGTTTGAAAAAATAGTTTGAAGGAATTAAAAGGGAATAATGAAGAATTATTAGCATTAAGTGATGCCTCGAAGAAAGAAAATGGAAACACCTAGTAAGAAACCTGAAAGCTCTAGCATGACACGTGAAGAAGAGGAAGAAATGCATCATGATATATCAAAATTACAAGACAAGTAAAACAAATTTCACTCTCACAAAAGGTAACTGAAGCAAAGATGAATGGCATGGAAGCTAATATGAATGGCATGTAAGTTAATATGGATGGCATGGATGCTAAGATGAATTGTATGGACGATAAGATGGAAGAATTGAAGATAAATTTGAATAAGTTGCTACATGAAATGGTCACTAATGGTAAAAGGGTAGTAAAGGAAACTCATTGAGAACAAAAGAAATGTTAATCATGATTTCATAAACTCTAATGTTGGATTGAAGACCCACCATATTCCAAAAATTGATATGAGGAAGTTTGATGGAAAGGATCCCACAACATGGATACTACAGATGGAGCAATTTTTCAATATCCATAATGTGCAAAACACACAAAAGGTACATATTGAAACTTTATATTTGGAACCAAATCAGTTTGTATGGTATCTATGGATTTTCTCTCATAAACAAATTGTCACTTGGGCAATTTTTACGGAAGAAATGACAACATATTATTAGGATACAAAAAGCAACACCTTTTTTAGCCAATTGATAAGTCTCAAGCAAAAGGGTTCAATGATGGAGCACATTGAGGACTTCCAAAAATTGAACATAAGGGTAAAAGATATTCCAGGGAGCATAGGATTGATGTGTTCATAGGGAATTTAAAGGATAATATCCAACACAAGGTTTGCCTTTGGGAACCTGATTCATTGGAGAAGGCATTCAGGTTAGAAAGAAAAATGGAAAGCAAAATTATGGCAACCAGGAAGCCTACCATTCACAACTATAATATGAAGTGTTATTTCTGCTAGCCTTCCACAACATATAGGTTAAAACCACAACAATTGGAAGAAGAAAGAGCAAAAGGGATTTGTTAGCAGTTGTGATAGCAAATACACTAAAGGTCATAAGTGTGGTGAGAAGAAATTATTCTACATAGATTGTGAAGAGGAGGAAGAAAAGGAACAAGAAATGTTAAAAAAAGAGAATATACTCTAGAAACAAACCCTAGATAAAGAAGAAATGAATCCGACCATATCTTGTAATGCATTGGCTAGAATTACCACTCCTCAAAATATCTAGAGAGAAGGACATATCAAGAAGAAAAAGGTAATAGTGTTGATTGATTCAGGAAGTACCCACAATTTTATTCATTGTAAGATAATAAAAGAATTGAATTGCTTCCTATATTTAGCACCAAAGGATCAGGCAATGGTTGCAAGTGGAGGAACCATAAGTTTCTCTAGAAAGTGCCATAATATCAAGCTATCCATGGGAGAATATGTATTGAATAGCCCAATGCTTTCCATTCCAATGGGAGGTGTTAATGTTGTACTAGGAATCCAATGGCTATAATCCTTGGGTACAATAGCTATTAATTTTCAAGAACTTTTCATGAAATTTTTTGTAGAAGGAAAGGAAGTTGAATTAATGGGTATTGTAGGAAAATTGGGAAAGATAATCAGATCTAATGGTATGACAATGCTTCTAAAAGGGAACAACAAGGTGTAATTGCACAATTATGTTCGCTAGATGTTTCCACATCAAAATCACCTATTTCTCCATATCTCCAAAAAGTCTTGGACAATCATTCAAAGGTATTTGAGACTCCCAAAGGTGTCCCACCTACTCGTGATCATGATCATGCTATTCATTTGATTCCAAGAAGCATTTCTCCAAAGATCAGGCTGTACAGATATCCCTATGCCAAAAAGAGTGAAATTGAACGTATGGTTTTAGTAATGCTAGAGGCTGGTATAATTCAACCTAGTCAAAGTTATATCTCTGCTCCAGTAGTATTGGTGCATAAGAAGGATGGATCATGGCACATGTGTCTGTATTATAGGGAGCTCAACAAGCTCACTATTAAAGATAAATTTCACCAAGTTGGATCTTCGTTCAGGATATCATCAAATCAGAATGAAGACTAAGGACATTCCAAAAACAACATTTACAACTCATGAGGGTCATTATGAATTTTTGGTCATGCCTTTTGGCCTTACCAATGCACCTTCTACATTTCAAGGTTTGATGAATTCCATTTTAAAACCCTTCATTAGAAAATTTGTGTTAGTATTTTTTGATGATATACTAATCTACACCAAGTCTTTGAAGGATCATGTTAAACATGTTGACAAGGGTGCTACAACTATTGGAGGAGAAGCAATTATATGCAAAAGGCTCCAATTGTTTCATTGGAGTACAAGAGGTGGAATATCTGGGTCATATTGCATCTCATGAAGGTGTTAAGGTAGACCCTAGCAAAATCAAAGCCATTAAGGAATGGAAAATCCCCACATCCATAAAGCATATGCGAGGATTTCTTAGGTTGATAGGGTATTATAACAAGTTTGTTAAGAATTATGGGAGAATAGCAGCACCTCTAACAACATTATTGAAGAAAGATGCATTTGCATGGACTCCAGAAGCAACAAAGGCCTTTGAACATCTTAAAGAGGCAATGCGCCAAGCACTGGTCTTAGCTACACTAGACTTCACAAAAACCTTTATTATGGAATGTGATGCTTTAGGAAATGGAATTGGTGTTGTTTTAATGCAAGATGAAAGACCCATTTCTTTTGAAAGTCATCCAATCAAGGGAAAGTATTTACACAGAGCTATTTATGAGAAGGAAATATTGGCAATACTACATGCACTTAAGAAATTGTCACTTCAAGGTAAAAATGGATAATGATAGCCTTAAATACATTTTAGAAAAAATATTATCCTTTGAAGAGCAACAAAAATGGGTCACAAAGATGTTGGGTTATGACTTTGAAATCATCTACAAAAAATGGAAGCAAAGTGTTGTGCCAGATGCACTCTCAAGAAAGGATGAGGATGTGGAAGCATTGTTGTGCGCCATTTCTATTATCCAGCCAGATTGGATAAACGAAGCAAAGGAGGAATGGAAGAATGATGAAGAAGTGTGGGCACTTATTCAAAATTTACTACAAGATTCCAGTACATTTGATACATTTAGCTGGAAAAATGATTCGTTATGGTAAAAAGATCGCTTATACCTCTAAAAGAATTCCCAACTCAAGCAAAAGATTCTTATGGAATTGCACACTTCTCCCTTAGGAGGGCACTCATGATTCTTAAAAACATACCATATGGTTAAGAAGGAATTTTTTTAGGATGGCCTTAAATTGGATATTGAAAAGTTTGTGGTGGAATGTTTGGTTTGACAACAAAATAAAGTTGAAAAAATTAAGACCCCGTGTCTATTACAACCTTTATCCATTCCAAGCCAACGTTGGGAGGAGGTTTCAATGGATTTTATCACAGGTTTACCCAAGTCTGAAGGAAAGAGTGTCATCATGGTGGTAGTTGAAGACTTACCAAGTATACACACTTTTGTGCATTATCACATCCATTTAAAGCCAATATAGTTTCTACTGCATTTATGGAAACAATTCAAAAGCTATATGGAAACCCAAAGATTATTGTAAGTAACAGAGATCCCATTTTCACTGGAAATTTTTGGACAAAATTATTTTCTTGTCTTGGTACTCAGTTAGCTCATAGCTCATCTTATCATCCTCATTCTGATGGGCAAACTGAGATAGTATACAAATGTTTGTAAGGATATCCTCGTTTCTTTGTATCTAATAAACAGACACAATAGGTCAAATGGTTGCCTCTCGCTGAATGGTGGTATAACACTTCCTTCCATACTGCATCAAAAATGACCTCATTTATGGTACTTTATGGATATCAGCCACCATCCATCACATCATATTTAAGAGAAAATTCTAAGGTTCAAGCAGTGGAACATCACATCGAGCATCAAGAACAAGTTCTCCAACTCTTAAAGGATAACCTCGTGTTGGTGTAGAATAGAATGAAACAATAGGCAGATCAACATCGCAGTGAAAGAAGTTTTTATGTAGGTGATTGGGTATTCCTATGGCTAGACCCATATAAAAAATGTCCCTCAAGCAAGCTAAGAAGGATAATAAATTGTCACGAAAGTATTATGGTCTGTACAAGATTTCGCAAAAGATTGGTATTATGACATACAAATTGGAGCTTCCTCCAACTTCTCGAGTACACCCAGTTTTCCATGTTTCATGTTTAAATAATGCTATAGATGACAAGTTCCCAATTCAAACAATATTACCAAAAATTGACGAGGAAGGAAAAATTATATTGGAACCAGAAGCAGTCACAGAAACAAGAACTTGACAGCTATGAAATCGATCAATTTCGGAGTATCCCATAAAGTGGAAGAACTTATCTGCTGAAGATTCTGTTAGTGTCGGTCTTGAGCCCTCCATTGGTGATCAAACAGCTCTTTGCATATGCATATGTAGGTGTCTCATCAGCATCAGTTTTGCATCCCGTTAGGCATGCCATAACACTGATGGAGGAGTTGGTCTTGTTCCCTTCTTGGCTTTGCTAGAATTAGGTCATATCATTTGAAAAAACTTGTGTCACACTTGTTTCATTTTTGTCTTGAATTCCAAGTCTAGGTCTAGGGTTTCGGTCAAAATCATTGCCAGGTCATGAGTCAAAAGTCTGATAGTCTTCAGCAAGCCAGAAGGAGGTTTGTAATTATGTTCTATGGATATTTTTCATTAGCTACAGCTCATTTATACCTTGGATTTAAAAACTCTGTTTTTAAACCCAAGGTCATGTGAAATTTGCCAAAATAAGGAAAATTTTCAAAAATCTTCAGAATGCCGGCAATAACCCTGGTTTCCTCGCCATAGGTCCATCAGAGAATCAACCTGCAAAAAGAACCAAGTGAAAACACTCAAAAAATCAATTTCAGGCAAAGTGAAACTTAAAAAACAGTGTTAAAATTAAATGTCAAACATGCAACATTTGAAAATGGGTTTGATGTTTTAATTTTTTAAATGTGGACCTATAAAGACTAAAAAGCCCTCCTCATGATCTCATTATGCATGGGCGAACTTGTAAGACACAAAAGAAGCAAAGAAGGGCGATTTTACAGTGATTTTGGTCATTTCTGAAGGAGCGACTAGTCGAGTTTGAGGTGCGACCAGTTGGGCAGGTGTGACTAGTCAGAGCTGCTCCCTCAGTGTAATTTTTGAACTGGTGTGACTAGTTAGAGAGGTGCGACCAGTCGAGCTGGGGGTGTGACCAGTCAAACTGTATCCGCCAGAAACTTGCCAGATCAATCCAAACGCCCTCCCAAACTGCTAAATCGACCAACATACTTCTCAACATTTTGCAGGCAGAGGCAGCAGTTCTATTTACCTTTCAGCTTGCTCATCTTGTTCCAAAACCATGTCAAACACCGAGAGTTATGAGCCTAGTGATGACCATTCATCATCTACAGAGGTGGTGGTACAGCAGAGGTTTCCTAAGAAAGGTGGTCATCATAGGAGACAGGAACCTACTTCATTGGCAGCATTGCAGGCTTGTCCTTTGGCAATGAATGGATTTCGGTACATGTCATGTTTTCAGTTCTGTGAGAGGCTTGCTCACATTCAACATCATAGTGAATTGGCACGTTTATTTGTTTTGCACCTTCATGATGGGCAGGTCACTCTTGCAAGGGTGAATTTTGTGCTATCTCCAGAGATGATTTCAGAGGCTACCGGGATACCGAATGTAGGAGAAGTGTGGCCCAAGCACAAATTGCTAGACTTTATCTTTTTTGAGCCATATGTCAGGCCCTCATTTGTGAGTCACTTGTCAGGGGTCTTTCCTTCCAAATTCCTCCGGGTGAAGTATGCTTCGATCATGAGGCTTATCATGCAGTACTTTACATGTGAGGGAAGATTTTCACAGGTCTCCTCTTGTCATATTCGCATGTTGATGCACTTTACCAGGGTGAGGATGATGAACATCCCGGTTTTCTTCTGCCAGGACATTCAGAGGATGTCATCCGTATTTCAGAGGCAGACCCTAGCCCAACAGAATAGGAGTCTGTGCCATCATGGTCTCATTCAACTTGTTGTTTCCCATCAATTGAGGCAGTAGGGTATTTCATGGGCAGACTTCATTTCTCATGAGGTCTTTACAGCGCCATCACGGTCACAGCCAGAGCCAGAGCCACAGATCATTCATGAGGAGGGAGGTCCATCACGCCAGGTAGAGATTATGGTGCCGACTCATGTTGTTTCCACACTACAGTGTACATATCGAAGAGGTCATAGGACCTTGTTTGCAGCAGCTCGACGAGTATTTTCTCCACAACAGGTGGAAGGGGTCTCGTCATCATCATCAGAGCAGCGAGTGTTATCTCCACATCGGGTGGAAGGGGCCTCGTTACCGACAGCAGCACAGGTAGCAGAGAGGGGCAAGAAGCCCATGATTGAGGAGAGAGTGTCTGGCGCTCCGGTTATTGATCTTGACGCTCATTCTCCTAGCACAGAGCTCAAGGATATTATCCAAGAGCAAAGCGCCAAGATCCATACGCTGCAGACACAATTACTAATGGAAAAGTGGATAATAAAATATTTGGAGCAGCAAAACAAATAGCTGGAGGATGAGAAAGAATTGGATGAGCTATGGCGAATTCGAAGTGACCGAGTCATCAACCGTAGGAGGCCCGGTGACTTGCTGCCCAAGGAGAGAGAATCCATGCTTATCCGAGTGAACACACGCATAGAGGGGCTGTTGGCTATGGCCAATCGGAACAACAAGTTGCTAAGAAACATGAAAAATCATTATTGGGCAAGAATGCATGTTTGCAAGGCGAAGATGAAAATTCTTCAAAGGAGGTTGACCAAGGCTCCCAAAGGAAGGAAGAAGACCAACCCACTCAGTATCTTGGCTGAGGCCTCTTTCACTCACCACGGTACTCATTATCTTCCTCCCAGCAGAAAACCCAAGAGATTTTGAGAATTTTGAGGTATTTTTGGCATTTTTGGGAATTTTACAGGTTTTGGCCACTCGAGTGGTCTCACCCCGTACGAGACCAGTCGTCGATACAGATCGGAACGGGGAAAAATCTACATGGTTGGATTTTTCATGCAAAAGTACACTTGCCTATGGAAGGGTTTCCAATTTTGTGAAGATTTGGGCACCCAAAAGCTCAAAATACAAGCAAATTTTGACTTTCTGCCCCTTTTTTGAGTTGCAAAAATCAGTCTAGGGAGATTTGATTTTTGAGGGGTAAAATCAACTCCAAATTCATAAATTCCGATTTGGTTAGAAATTAGACTTCCATACCTTTCCAATGAGCTATCCTGCACCTTATTTGGACTCCGAGAAGGCCCTCAAACAGAGCAGCAAACAGGTGCGACCAGTCAAGCCAGAGGTGCGACTAGTCAAGCAAAATTTGCCAGTTTTTGACCAGTTCAGCCAGTTAAGCACAGTTTTCACTTGGGTTGACCATTTGAGCATGTAATTGATGGATTCTTGAATAAATTTCATGGCATTAGATACTTTTACTCTTCTTTACCTCTTCTAGAAGCTTCTTTGATGTAAATAGTGAATATTTAATGCATGGATAGGCTTCCTAACTTTTAGAGGCAAGTTGTTGTGCTAGCCTATTATCTAGTGACTGATTTAGAATTAGTTGTAACAGCTCCTAGGAAGCTGAGCTCGACCCCTAGAGGTGGGGGAAGAGGTTTGACCTTCTATATTATGCCTTCTCTTTCTCATTTTCATGGTTGGACTCTAGAGGGAGAAGTGCTATTGTATTTTTGACTTGTATTTTCTGCAATTTGAGGAAAAGGAAGGCCAGGGTTTGCAGACTTCATTGTGGATTCTTGTGGATTATTATGTTGATGGTGTGTTTCCTACTGTTATTGTAAGTGTGTTTATGTGTTCCATTTCTTAATCTCTTGCTGCTATTTAAAAAAAAGAAGTGATAAAGTTTGAATTCATGCATGCCATGCTCAGCTTTCAATTGTTTAATGTTTATGTTTTCCACTGTCTAGAGAGGATTCAAAGTCATTGTTTGCCCTCTTTAGCTTCTCTTTTTTCTTCCTTGATCATTCATCTCAGCTAAAGGCATCAGCACAAACTCCTACCTTGCCCCAAAGACACACCTGCAAAACCTGAGCTCAATCCCCGCACCCTGAATTGCACTCCCTCCAATTGCCACCAAAAACCCCAAAAACTTTAAATCAACCCTCCTTATCAGTTTACTAGCCTAAAATCAGTGTTTCTAATTGGTCAACTCATCCTATTGAAAAATTCACCGAGTTTGACCCGAGAGAGCCTTCTCATACCTCGTAGGGCTAGCTACGAGGTGAAATGGTTTGATGTAGCTTTGAGGTTTGTCTATCTCAGCCTAGGTGAAATCTCGAGTGCTAACAGACACTACATCAAAGTCTTGAGGACTGATAGAGGTGGTGAATACATCTCAAATGTTTTCCTATGTTTTTGCAAAGGAGCATGGAATTCACAAACAATTTACAACAAGGCATACACCTCAGCAAAATGGTGTCGTGGAAAGGAAAAATAGGACCATTATGGAAATGGCAAGAAGTATGTTTGATGAAAATGAGATTTTGGGGGTTGCCCAAAATCCCAATTTCTTTAAAAAATCTTGATCCTAGACCTATGGGTTATGGGCCCACTCAATCTTTGGGAAGCTTTTTAATTAATTCACCGTTATACTCTGTCTTGCTCTCATTTTAACATTCATGCAGCCGCCGCCGAGTGCCTGCAACACCATTTTTATTTACAGAACACAATTTTTGACTCATTTATAAAACACATAGCGTATACAATTAACACAGAACATAAACACCCTTTTATATATTTACGGAACAATTACAAAGTTAAGGCCTTTCAGCCTTAAAACAAACTCATGCTCGGCTCTCTTGCCCACTCACAATTTCCTTCACAAAATAAGATGTCTATTACACCCCTATTGCATTACATTTATATAAAAAGTCTTATGAAGGACTGATCCTATCCTCTTTTGATTTTTCTCCACAAAGCTCTCCAAAAAGCGTGCATGGCTATTAACAATAGGAAGTCTATCTAGTCTTATCCATTCTCTCTTTAATTTTTTTTCTTTAACTGCTTTAAGGGAGATTTTCTCTGTTTTTTCCCTTTATTCAGCTCCACTGGTCCACGTCTTCATGTTCCACTTGGATTTTTCTTTAATTAAGAAAAGGGTGAGATGCACCTGCATCAGACTCTCGAGGCACAAAAATTTATGACCTCCTGGTCATATGCTTCTCCTTGTCCTTAGTAATTTTAACCACTGCATTCCTTTAGTGCAACCAACCTCTGCAGTAACAGCCTCCTCTGTTACATGATACCTCACAAAGCCCTCCGCACTCGGTCTTTTAGCATCCTCTAGGTTGCTGCAAATCTTCTCACCTTCTGCTGCCGCCATCTGCATAAACTCTCCAACTTTAAAATAGTTGTACCTCTTTCCCCTTCTGTTCACATTCTTCTTTCTTCTCTTCTTTCTTCTCTCAGGAATCCTTTCCCTGCTCTGATACCAACTGATGAAAATGAGATTTTGGGGGTTGCCCAAAATCCCAAATTCTTTAAAAATCTTGATCTTGGACCTGTGGGTTATGGGCTCACTCAATCTTTGGGAAGCCTTTTAATTAATTCACCGTTATAGTCTATCTTGCTCTCATTTGAACATTCATGCAGCCGCTTTGCGGGTTGCCCAAAATCCCAAATTCTTTAAAAATCTTGATCTTGGACCTGTGGGTTATGGGCTCACTCAATCTTTGGGAAGCCTTTTAATTAATTCACCGTTATAGTCTATCTTGCTCTCATTTGAACATTCATGCAGCCGCGTCCGAGTGCCTGCAACACCATTTTTATTTACAGAACACAAGTTTTGACTCATTTATAAAACACATAGCGTATACAATTAACACAGAACATAAACACACTTTTATATATTTACGGAACAATTACAAAGTTAAGGCCTTTCAGCCTTAAAACGAACTCATGCTCGGCTACCTCTTACCCACTCACAATTTCCTTCACAAAATAAGATGTCTATTACACCCCTATTGCATTATATTTATATAAAAAGTCTTATGAAGAAATGATCCTATCCTCTTTTGATTTTTCTCCACAAAGCTCTCCAAAAAGCGTGCATGGCTATTAACAATAGGAAGTCTATCTAGTCTTATCCATTCTCTCTTTAATTTTTTTTCTTTAACTGCTTTAAGGGAGATTTTCTCTGTTTTTTCCCTTTATTCAGCTCCACTGGTCCACGTCTTCATGTTCTAGTTGGATTTTTCTTTAATTAAGAAAATGGTGAGATGCACCTGCATCAATTATGAATCTATCAAAATATAAATACTATTTTTATTGGAGAATTGTAAACTAAACTACATTTTCTTTTTTATGTTTAAAGTGGATGTATTATTTTTCTTTTAGTAAAATAAAATAACCTATATTAAATATTTAAATTATTTAATTATTTTTAATATTAATAATTTCAATCTAAACAAATTCTATTTTAATGTTGGATTTAAAAATTAGAATCAATTATATATTTAGTAACTTTTTTTTTTTAAACTTTGATTTTTACAATTTAATTACTAGAAATCATCTAGCTTAAAAATAATTACTTAAGTTAAATTTATCAAATATATGTCTAGAATAACTAAATTATTTAATTATGAATCTATCAAAATATAACTACTATTTTTATTGGAAAATTGTAAACTTAAACTACATTTTCTTTTCTTTTTTTTAGGTTTAAAGTGGATTTATTATTTTTCTTTTAGTAAAATAAAATAATTTATATTAAATATAAAAATTATCAATTATATTAAAATTATTTTTGATATTAATAATCTCAATCTATATCCCCCAATCGGGGTGACAGAGTGGGTAATCAATGGAATAATGGATGTTAGGGGCTAGGAGGTGAGAGGACTGCCTACCACTGCCCACACGCTTATACTGCATGGCGTGGTGGCGTCCCACATGTTTCCAGCGATGTCAGTAGGGAGAAGTCGCATTTGGTATGCAGGTAAGGGAAGAGGTGGTAAGGACGACTGCATAAGGTGGATGGGACGACAGGTAGGCAAGGCAAAGTATGAGAGGGAGCGTGGAGAAGGGAGGATGGATAGATTGCAGGGAAGTAGGAGAACGAGAGTGGAGGACCGACCATACTTGCATTCAGCAAGCAGGCATAGCAACCACGGGTACGTTAACTGTTTTCTTTCTGTAATTAGTAAAGGAAAAAATAGCATGCGAGGTGGGGGAAGATAATTGTGCCCTGTCAGGAAGGAAATACCATAGGGAGAGATTATGCTAAGCAGAAAGAGCAGAAGCATTGAGGAAGAGGGGTCCTTTAGCTCTGCGTCGCTGCTGGTCAGGCTTGAGGGCATAGAAGCTAATAGGGAGTGGTGCATTTTTCTCAGGGAAAAGGCTAGCGAGGCTAGAGAGGATTTTATCTAGGTGGAATGGAGGATTGAGGGTCCGGTGAAGTTCTTCAGGCCAAATTTCTGGGTAGATAGGGGGAGATATGGCAGTAGAGAAGAGCATGCCTGGGAGGGGCAGCTGGGCAGGAAGCTAAGTAAGGAATGGGTAGCATGCAGAGGTGGTAGCGCTGCGAGGGTAGGGAGTGGTGATGGCATGCAAGGCAGGGGGAGGGAGGAGAGTATCAATGTGAAGCTCCCTTTACAAGCTTTACCAGGGTCGAATAGGGAATGGGTTAGCCCGAGGGACTTCAATGCAGGAGGAAGGGACACTGGAGGAGTGATCAAGACCAAGCTGGGTCTAAGCAAGGGGTAGGATGGGTTGAGTAGGGAGAAGGTGAAGCCCACCGCTATTTCATCTGAATGCTTAGAAGCAACGGAGTGCGAGTAGAGGGGAGTCAATGACGAAGAACAGAAACTCCACAAGGAAATCAACATTTGGACTAGTAATGGTTTTATTATACTGACATTGAACTATGATCACTGTGAACAGGTAGTAGACAACTGTGACATGGAACGTCTAGCCAGAGGAAGAGGCCGCGAAGGACGAGGAAAATCTGGTCCTCGTTGAAAGGACTGGGAACCTCAAAACAGAGGAAAGGGAGAAGATCCGTAGACGAGACTGTCAGGGAGGCAACGAAAGCATATAAGGAAGGAATAGATGTAGGGATCCACAAAGCTATAGAAGAAATGGAGGACCGAATTATGGAAAAGGACTCCGAGGATGAAATGGAGGAATGGAAGAACACATTCCAGATCCTAGGCACACCAAAGTGAGACTATCCTAATTCAAATATACCTTGCATCTGTATTGGCTCATGAAAATACTGGTAGGAAAAGCAATGGAACAGGTGTCCATGGGGATGGCTCTAATCATTAGAGACATGCCAGACTACAAAAAGGACCTGCAAACTATCCAGTTCCAACTCTGTAAACAGGACATTAGACTGGATCGTATCCAATGACACATTCCATGCATTATTAAAATGACACTAGCAACTAGAGATTCAGCTGAAGATCTAGCGATAGGTGAGTCAGAACCGGAAGACCTCAAAGAATAGCTGAGCACAAGGATAGCTCAGTTTTTTTTGTTTTTTAGTGGCTAGCTTTCTTTTACATGCATGCTTATGGTATCTAAGACTATAGATTGGTTCTTAAATAGTTATTTATACATTGCTTGGGTAGAAAGATTGATAACTTATCGTTTTTGGATGGCTTACAATATGCATCGGTGGACAACATACTTGGTTTCCCACTCGGCAAGTTGAGGCCACCTATTAACTGTATGTGGTTTCAGTTTGTTTATATATAAATAGAAAAGGATGATCTACCTAAGCTTACAAAAAAAATAAAATCAATCTATATAAATTCTATTTTAATGTTGGATTTAAAAATTAGAATTAATTATATATTTAGTAACTTATTTTCTCTATATTAATAGTTGGTAGACATAGGTATAATCAAAACATCATAACCACTTGTTTTTGCAATTATTTTTATCATAAAATTTTCATAAATAAGTTTTGATTTTCTTAAATAATTACTTTATGTAAATTCTATATTATATTACCCTTTAATTATTCTTATGGGGATTATTTCTTTAAACTAATTTTTGCATAAGACGTAGGAACCAAGTAGCAATCATGCATATTGCACTTGTTTTAATGTGTATAAAAAACATAATATATTATTTTATTGATACCTAAAGGGGTATATTATGAAAATTTTTGTTGTATATTTTATACCTTGAAAATATGTATAGATATTTTATATGTAAGTTAATGAGATAAATGGATAAAAATTATACGATTGTTTTTCAAGAAAAATATCAGTTTTTATTAAAGAATTGTGAAGATTACATTTTGGATATGCACAATTGTGCATTAAAAAATGGGTTGTTTTGCAGTACAACCATCCACGAAAAGGAGAAAAATATCAAGCCTTTTAAAATCCCCATCATGTCCTATCAAGTCGATCAATACATATCCTAAGCCTAAATACATAGCACAAAATACCATAAGCTACCAATCATCCAACAATTATATCTCGGAGAAAAAAACATAAACAAATTTGAATATGTTATCTTCATTCATGTATGATCTCTAGTTGCATGACTTATATGAAAGGCCTATCATACCACTCATATAAAGTATCATATAAATGCCCCATGATATTCTAAGGGCCTAGATTCTGCTAAGCACCACTTTAGAGAGAGTCTCTATAATAGTGTTCCTTTCTTTCTAGATGTAACAATAAGAAATACTATGAGAACCATGTTTTCCGTTGTAAGATATCTTCAATAATAGGTATAATTGTGTGTCTCTCTATGACATACCTCCTTGAACCAATTTAACAATCACCTAATATGCTCCCATTACTACATTTAAGTTTGATTAAATTTAGTTTTAGTAGTTGTCAGATGCATAATTATTCAATTATCTCATAAACAAAGATAACACATGCAATTATACCCATAATATTAAATATTCTACAACATAAAGAGTAAGAAGCCAACATACATAACATATCATGAAATTGAATAAGATCAAAGTAGCGGAATGAATCTCACTAGGAAAATCGAGCTCCACCACCTACCCTAGAACTGACTTCCTCCAGTTCACCCCCGAGCTGAGAGTTCTTTCCATGGATCAACTGCCTCTTGTTGATCTCATCAATGGGTATTTAATTCCCTCTTTCATGACATGGTTTCCTTTAGCAACGTACCAATTTTATGGATATATTTATCTATTTTCCTATGCTTTTCCTAGAAAAGCTTGCCTTTCTTTCTCGTGAGGATTTTCCTCATAAAAGATTGCCTTTCTCTTCAGCTTGTATTTAATATTGTCTTACTGCTATTAATCAAGAAACTCTAGGAGTTTATTTTACATTCCTATTATGTATTTATAACAAATGTAGTTTTGGGTGCCACTCCCATTGAACTACTTATCGAGGTCATAAAATTATTAATGTGTAATGTCTTCTTCAACATGTATACAATGAGTTGTATTACATATGTGCATACACTTCACAACTCTGACCTTAGTTCAATTTAGATGCCTCTTACATCTATTAGTTATAATTATTGAGATATTGATTTACTCAAAGAAACATGTAGGTTCCAAACTATGCATGTCCAATTAAATATGCATGTTTCCACTGAATATCTAAGTAATGACTTGGTAAGGTTTAGTTCCTTTTAGTAGCATATACATGAAGCGTTCTCACCATAAGGGTGATTTAACGGTTCAACTAGTGGGCAAAATAGCATAAAAATGAACTACATCATTACAATTAGACGCACCAATTAACACAAAATATTAAATTGAAAGACAATTTAAAAAAAAGAAGCCATAGTCTCATACCACACACATGGACTTGTATTTCATGAACTTAACAATATTTCATGGGAACTTGATGAATAGATAAAATTAAAGAAAACCTTCAGAATCTGTTCTAGGATGGAAATCAATCAATTACCCATCAATTTTGGCTATGTTGATAGAATCTCATGAATTTCTTTCCTGAGATGTATATAGATTCCATCTATCCTTTTTAGTGTTCACCATGATCTATGGAAAGATCCCTTATTATGTTATCTATTTTTGTTTGCTTGTTACCTCATAAGGGTTCAATGCTTCTTCCCTGAAGATCTCATCTCTTATAAGTATAACTTCATCTATTAAGCTATGTATTTGATTATATTATGCATAGAAATCTTGCAACCCGTAATTTAATTTTAATATGAGAAAAGTAATATGACAATAGTATGTAACAGGAGACCTATCGGCATGTAGTTACCATAATATTCAAAATTTCCTTATTGGCCAGTACTTCTTTCAAAACTTGCTTTCATATTCATAAGCCATGATGACGACACCACTAAAATTCATCATCGAGACTCTCCACAATCATAACTTACAATTATTTCAAATGTGTTCATTCATCAAGCTCGACTATGAGCATCTAAAGCTAGGTATATCGTGTGTAAGTATCTTAAACCAATTTTAAATCATGGTATAGCGAATTTATGCCATCTCAAAAGCATTTGGCAAGAACTTATGTTTGGAAAAAACTTCCACAGCATAAAATGAAATAAAAAATTATTTTTCACATAATTCCCAACACTTAATAGGTAGGCACAACAAAACTGTAACCACTTTATGGATGACCACTTCTACCTATACTACGCAGTTCTATGTTATATAAGAATATTGCAAAATTATTTGTTCAAATCTAACCTTACAGGGTTTCTTCTCCCATAGTGCTATTATAGATATCCACCATGGTGTATGAATACAATACATACACTTGAGAAATTCAAGATAAAGTAAAAATATTACTGTGAAGTGTGTATAAAGAATAAACTTCTTAAATTGTGAGCATAAGTGGAAATTATTACCCTGATGCTAAAAACACTAAGTCAGTTGCTTGGTAGTGATGCCATCTAGAACATTTCCCTCCACTCATCAAGTGAAGGCTTGCATGGAGGTGCTTCACCACAAATCCGACCTGTAATCCCAACAACCATCAAATTTCTAATTGCGAGACAAGGAAATCATCTTTAAAGAACTAGAGAAATGTCAACACTTGGCGAGCATACTCTACAACTTTTAACCAAATCAACATGTCCCTGCAATCAACAGGTAACATTTCCAATCTTCTAGCGGTAAAATTCTACAAAAATTTTAAACCAAAGAGGGTATATATAAGTCACACTCAAATACCTCAAATACGTCATGTTTAGATTCAAATTGTTGTCCTCCATTTTCTAAGGCTATGCCAACTATAGATTCAAGCTAAAAGACCCATCATAAGGTACGCAATTACTAATAAAAACATTGAAAAAAAGAACACAGTTAACCACAACATTGCCACCAATTAGACAACGTTCAAACCACTATTGTCGCAATTTCAAACCACCATCACACCATTTAACCACTCAAATTTGTCACTCTTCTAGGCATCTCATTCTTTAAATAATGCCATGCTAACGCTTCCTACTAGCTACTATTTGTTAGCAATTAATTTACCATGAATTCCCTTAATTCTTTAATGAAAAAGATAAAATATTGCTTGGGGATGAAGCTCATAATTTCATCATAGAAGATATTGGCCCTTTTTCAACACACAACCGTAATTGCGTTCGATCCCAAAGTACTATAGTGAAGCGAGGGATGTCGTAATCCATGCATATGACCATCGCCCGCTACCACCACTAGGCGTCAAGATAAGGAAGTCATTAAGGTTGTCCTCCATAATTCCATTTTTTTATGCTCCTCTCCGCAATCCTGGTAGATGTTTCCATACGATGTTCCACCCACATGCCTCTATGGTGACAGCTGCAGGAGGCCAAGATGTGGTGTTAATTTTAGTCTTGATCTACTCTTAACCTTACACGTATGTGTCGATCACAAGGAGAAGATAAATTTAGTGTGATTTGTCTATCAGTGATGAAGGATTAACACTGTCCAAAATAGACACTTTCAAACATAGTTTGGAAGTATCCCACTTATGACAAAGAGACGTATTCCATTGTATAGGTCTCCCTCTGCATCCATTTCCTCCTTTCCTCCACTCTATTTGCTTCATTGACTTGGAATGTTTATCTATCCAGTCTTTCTGCCAGAGCATCTAGTGCTCGGAATTGGTTAGTGTGATGAGTAGTCAATGTGTAGAACTCACAGTAGTTGTTATTGGGGGACGTTAGAGTACTTTCCATTATTGAACACATCTGCGGAATGTGTCCATATGTTCTATAGATTTCAAAGAAATATGTGTTATTCCTTCGTAAGAAGGGTCCTTGTGCCCCAATGTCCACAACCCCTGTGATCGGAGTGGTTCCCAATGACCCTGCCACCCCTCCTACTTGGTTAAGACCTCGCAGTTGTGGGCATTCCGTCGGAATGTGCTCCCGCACCAGGCAATGGGTGCACCAAACATTGGGCCTTGCCGGTCATATGTGTTGAAGATCCCTCAGCTTCTCAGTCAGGTTCACAATCTGGCTTTGCAAGCCTGTGATTACTGGATTTGGCAGACTTGTGCCTCCCCAGTATTCGTGGGGATATCCTGCCATCGTTTCTATCTACGATGATTGCTCTAAAGCATCATGTAGGGTTCCTATCTTCTATTATGTCAATGGTGTCCTAGCCAAGGGCAAGAGCGCCTTGATGAACTAGTCCCACTGGTGGTTTGGGTGCAAAGTATAACTTAGCTTGGCAATGGCGTCCTTAAACCTTTGCATGAGCTCCCATGTAGTCTCTCCCTCCATCTGGTTAATTTCCCATAACTCCGATAGCCCTTTCTGATCAGTTTACGACACCTTGAATTCTTGAAAAAATCCCCTCTTAATGTCGTCTATGGTTGGGCTCTGGTTTTGCGTTGCCCACTTTATGAACCAGCGTAGATCCCATTCCCTAAGCATGGTCTGGAATTCCATCGTTTGAATGTCATCTGGAGTCTGGCGGGCTCTCCAGATGGCTTCGCAAAGGTACTAGTGTTGCTTTGCATCATCATTCCCCTTACCTGCAAACTCTGGGTATCTTGTAAATGATCCCGCCATATTGTTCTGAATATTAGCTAACAATAGAAAACTGTTGGTTCCCGGCTGTAGCGACCCCTGTAGTCCCAAGTTACTGTTGTAGCTAGTTCTAGTATCACCCCTAGTATTGAGACTAGTCTTGTATTTTTCTTGCGCCTTGTATACTCACGCTTCTTTTGTTAGCTTAAAGATGAATTCTTCTAGTTTGTGATAAGGTACCAAGGGAAGTTCAAGGAAAGCACCACCTGTGCTTTGGGGTTGGGGCTGCTGATGGATGCTGATTCTTCTTCGAATAACTTCCTCATTCTGTCACCCATGTTGTTGTTGTCTTCGTGTCAGCATGGGTGCAGATCCTACGGTTCTTCTTCCATAGCCTTTGGGGAGGATCCCCTATAGGTTCCAAGTTGTGATCCCACATCCGCAACATTTCCTTGTTCCTTGTTCCAGTTCCCTGTTGTGATCCTATTTCCGTAGCTGGCAAGGAATGTCCTTCCTCCTCTTCCTGATTCCGACGTCATTTCCCACATCTTCTGGTGCCCTAGCATCCTCTTCCCCCTTCATCTCAGCTTGGGGTTTTTCCATCGCCACTCCTATTGGGTGGGACCCTCTCCTTCTTTTCCCTAGGGCCAGAGCTACTCTTACCTACCACTTATCTGTTAACAGTGCCCTTCTCTGTGCTCTAACATCCCTCACTTTCTTTAATCCTTCTGCATCCATGCCCCCGCAGCACCCTTATCCCCTTGTGGGCAACATTTTCCCCTTTAGTTCCTTCCCCTGATATTGGGGTTTTACACTTCCATCCCGGCAGTGGATAGAGATAGCATTCCCTCTTCTACCAAAAGCATCTTAATCCACATCGAGACTTCCCCTATCAATTCCCCACTTAGTTCAGAGTTGAATACTGCCTCCGCCTTTAAGTAGGACTGATAGCTTTCTGCAACAAACTCAACTATGTACACTTCTACCATCATTCTCACCTAGAAATCAACTGCTCTCATCTGCTCCTTATCCAGGTATTGTAATAGTTTAGTCTTGGATGAAGTCCAACTATGGTAGGCTCTTTTTGATCCGATCGAAGGACTTTTCCGCTTCAGTTCCCTCAACAAATTGTGTAGGTCCATGGGGAATTGGCACTAAGAAATTTCATATTGGTCATCTGACCTATCATCGTATAGGATCTGCTTACGCACCCTACCGATTGGATAATTCCTATGGGCAGCTATTTCTGCCACAAATTAGTCTATTTTGTGATTCCACCAGTTTCCGATCTCTCTCTTAAACACCCTCCACACCATATTCTGAACGAGTTCTCCTAATTTCTAATCCTTGCAATGGAACCATTTGTTGCCTCAAGCGAGTCATCAGGGAAAAGACTTCGGGTTTAGGTAGGGGAAGCCAACAATGGTCCGCGGTAGTTTAGGACAGTGCTAGTTTTTTTACCTCACCCTGAAGGGCACACTTGAAGCGCGTCGTGACCAAAAGGGGAGAAGCGCTCAACATGGAATTGAGGGGGTCTAACTTAGACACAGCTGATCATACACATATGTGTTCATAAAACATGGAACAGAGATAATGATATCCTAAACTCATACATAAGGACTCATCATAAGTAACATAGAACTAACAACATACTAGTATCGATCTATCAAACACCAACCTCATGTAACAAGGAGACTAATTAAAAATTTTGATAAGCCATAGTACAAGATGTGTAATACACTTATGGGTCTTAACAATCATCAACTCAAATTACATTAAAGTGATAGAACAAAATACATTATAACTTGGCTTCTCACCGTCAACAATATAGAGAATACCTAGCTCAGTAGCTCAGGTCAGATCTGCTCCATAACTCAGTTCCTTAGTTTCTAGCCCTGCCCGCTTCTGCTCCTATGTCTGAGTACCTCCTTAGCAGCCTAATCCTTCAGTGTCTCAGAAACAACCCCGACAATCAATGAAACTTAGCAACAATAGTAGCACCACTACTAACAACCAACCTCTTCCTTTTTGTTCTTCCTCTTTTTATATCCTTCCTGGCTTCCTGGACTGCCAGTTCTCGCTCGGCTGCTTGCTTCCTTGGCTACCTCTGCACTTTCCTGTCTCCTCGGTTTCATTTTCCTTCCGCTGCCACCTTGCCATTACCTTCCCACAACTGCTTATTCTGCCACCCAACCATTGCTGCCATTTTTCCTTTCCCGCCCTATGGTTGGTCAAAACTAGTCAAAACACTTCAAAATTAACAAAGGCTCTAACAACAATTCACTGTATACATGTTGAAGAAGACATTATACATTAATAATTTTACGACATTGATAAGTAGGTCAATGGGACTAGCACCCATAAGTACATATGGTGTAAATACATAATAGTAATGCAAAATTTGCTCCTAGTGCTTCTTGATTAATAACAGTAAGACAATATTAAATACAAGCTCAAGATCCCATTCCCAAGTTCACTAAAATTTCAATGTGTAAATTTTTGCGACTCATGTATGGAACCTAAAACATAACAACCTTGATTTCCATATTCATCCAGATAAACATGGAGTTTTTTCAATATGTCACAAATAGGAACATAAAACATAACAACCTTGATTTCCATATTCATCCATATAAACATGGGGTTTTTTCAATATCTCACAAATAGGAACCTTTCAAATCTGGAGCAAAAAGAATATGATTCCAGTAGAATGATTGTGGATATTACAAATTCACTTCTTACAGGAAGCGATAAGAAAAAAATGAACTATGTGTTTGTACTATATATAAACAAAGTATACATGCTTTACGAAATGAAAAAAAGATTAGATATCTTTGTGTTGGATGCACTTGAAGTAGAAATAGAGCAATTCGAAGCAACCTAGTGACTAACAAGAAGAATAAACTAGATTAGAATTTAGGACTATGACTAGGCCGAATTAATTAACAAAATTTTGGTAAACCTAAAGGTTTTGCATTAATACAGTTTAGGGTAATATAAGGATCTTATGTTAGTAGTAAAATAATATATGCATCAGGCAAGGTGTGCCACATAAAAGGTTCTAGGTGATGAAGAGAGACAATAAGAAACCATGCAACAACTCATTGTTAAATCATAACAAGCTTCAACCATGTTGATGGCAAAGTGGTACTCGTAATCGTGATTGTTGTGTACAAAGATAATTGGTTTCAATAAAATGATATCTAGCAATCTATTCAAATAAATTGACAGTCGTACAATCTGAAATGCATATTTTTTACCAGTATTTCCTATTAAGAAATACGGGAGAAGTCTACCTATCAAATTGCATTGATAGTGTTATCTTGTTCTGAATATGACAACATAACAATTATTGCATTAAAAAAATATTTTAAGGAATTTAGCAATTGATGCATTATATTCTACCAGGTCATGATCTAGTGTTAAAGTGGGGTATCGACATGCTATTGACCTAGGTTTATACCCTGGTACACATAGTTCCTAAAAATGGAATTACCATAACAATTTTGTGTAAATTACGTATGATGGAAATTTAAGGAATATATTAAATATAGATCTATATGAAATGTTAAGAGAGGAATTCCTAATGTATTCACTTGGTTGAAAATTATGTCTCTTGACTGCAGGATTTGGTTGCTCTAATACCGAAGTGTATATTGACAGTGTCTCAAAACAAAGAAGTAATCCTAGAGGATCTCACTTATCCAAACCTTACTATTTAGGTGAACTCTCCCCACCTCTTTGTGGGGATTGCATCTCAGAACAACCTCATTGATACCACAAGAGAATGGATGCATTATAGCCCCGTCCCTATGCGGCTCTTGAAATAGGGTGGTGTCAATTATCAACCTTGATTAGAATCATGGAGGTCATGACAAGGCAAGGAGAGACCTTTTGGAATTACAGCTTTCATATTTTTATTTTTTTTGAAAACCCCATGCCATTAAGATCGGTGGAAACATGTGAGTTAAAGAAAACTACACCTTTTCAATTTGATCGATGGAGAGAATATCCTTGTCAACCGTTGTTGAACTTTCAATGCCACTTTTCCATTTTCTTTATCCATGGATCTGGAATGTACGAATTGTGCAGCTGTACAACATATGAGCTTACCCTTTTCTTCTTCTACTCTAGAAAAGAATTTGGTGAATAATACCTATCCTCATGGTCATGGTTATCCCTAGTTTGTATAGTGTTTATCCTTCATTAAACGTAAACACATAACACTATGTTTATCTTCTCCTTATGATGGACACACACGTTTATGGTTAATAGCATGTCAAGACTAACAATAATACCACATCTTGGGCTCCTGTTGCTCTCGCCATAGAGGCATGTGGGTGGAACATCGTATGGAAACATATACCACAATTGTGGAGAGGAGCAAAGAAAAAGGAAGTATGGAGCACAACTGCGCAGATTTCTGTCTCTCGACGCCTAGTGGTGGTAGCGGGTGAGGGTCATATGCATGGATTATGACATCCCTCGCTTCACTGTAGTACTTTATGATCGAGCGCTGTTATGGTTGTTTGTTGATAAAAGGGCCAATATCCTCTACGATGAAATTTTGAGCAGGAAGCGTTAGCATGCTATTATTTAAAGAATGTGCCAACTAACAGAGCGACGAAGTTGAGTAGTTAAATTCTATGATGGTGATATGAATTGCCTACAATAGTGGTTTGAATTTTGTTTAATTGGTGGTAATGCTGTGGTTAACTGCATTTTGTTGCTCAATGTTGTTATTAGGAAGTGTGTGCCTTATGATCAGTCTTTTACCCAGAATCTATAGTAGGAGTAGCAATATAAAATGGACGACAAAAATTAGAGCTAAACATGTCTTATTTTAGATGTTTGAGGCTGATTTATAGATACCCTCTTTGGTTTAAATTTTTTGTAGAATCATACAACCAAAAAATTGCAAATGTTACCTATTGATTTCAGGAACATGTTGATTTGGCTCAAAGGTGCGGAGTATGCTTGCCAAGTGTTGACATTTTTTTAGTTGTTCAAAGATATGTTCTTTGTCTTGCAATGGGAAATTTGATGGCAGTTGGGATTGCAGGCTAGCTTCATGATGAAGCACCTCCATGTAAGCCTTCAATTAATAATTGAAGGGAAATATTATTGATGGCGTCACTACCAAACAACTGAATTAGTGCTTTTAGCATCACAATATTAATTTCCTATCTTATTGCTGCAGGAAATTTTTTGAGAGATACGACTGTGCATTTCTTTTTTTTGTATAAGCCATCTTTGCTCACAATTTAAGAAGTTTATTACTTATACACACTTCATAGTAATAGTTTTACCTTATCTTGAATTTATGAAGTCTATGTATTGTATTCACGCACCATGGTTGATAGCTATAATAGCACTATGTGAGAAGAAACCCTATAAGGTTAGATTTGAACAAATAATTTTGCAATATTGTTATATAACATAGATATGTGCAGTATTTTGATGGAGTAGAGAGTAATGCAAAGAAGTGAAAACAATTACCATGTTGATTATGTTCACTAGGTAGAAGTGGTCAACCATAAAGTGGTTAAAGTTTTGTTGTGCATACTTATTAAGTGTTGGGAATTATGTGCAGATTAATTTTTTATTTCATTTTTTATTGTGGAATTTTTTTTCAAACTTAGGTTCTTGTCAAATGCTCTTTTGATGGAACAAAGTCTCTATACCATGATTTAAAATTGGTTTAAGATAGTTACATGTGATAGACCTAGCTAGAGATGCTCATAGTCGAGCTTGATGAATGAACACATTTGAAATAATTGTAAGGTATGATTATGGAGAGTCTGGATGATGAAATTTAGTGGTGTCGTCATCATGGGTTATGAATATGAAAGCAAGTGTTGAAAGAAGTAATGGTGGATAAGGAAACTTTGAATCCTATGGGTAACTGAATGTGGATAGGTCTCCTATTACATACTCTTGTCATATTACTTTTCTCATATTAAAATTAAATTATGGGTTGCAATATTTCTATGCGTAGTATATTCAAAGACATAGCTTAGTAGAATGAAGTTATACTTATAAGAGATCTTAAAGGAAGAAGCATTGAAATCTTATGAGGTAACGGGAAAACAAAAATAGATAAAATAGTAAGTGATCTTTCCATAGATCATGGTGAACACGAACAAATATAGATGGAATCTATATACATGTCAGGAAATAAGTTCATGACATTCTATCAACATATCTAAATTGATGGGTAATTAATTGATTTCCATCCCAGAACAGATCCAAAATTTTTTCTTTAATTGTATCTATTCATGAAGTTCCCATGAAATATCATTAAGTTCATGAAATACAAGTCCCTGTGTGTTGTATGAGATTGTGGATTCTATTTTAAATTTTCTTTCAATCTAATATTTTATTTTAGTTCGTGCATCTACATGTAATGTTGCAGTTCATTTTTTGATGTGGTTTTGGCAACTAGTTGAACCATTAACTCACCCTTATGGAGAAAACGTTTCAAATATACGTTACTGAAAGGAAGTAAACCTTACTAGATCATTACTCATAACTGAGAGATATAAGAGGCATCTAAGCTGAAGTAACATCATAGTTGTGAAGTGTATGAACACATGTAATACAACTCATTGTGTACATGATGAAGAATAAATTACACATTAATAATTTTATGACCTTCATAAGTAGGTCAATTGGAGTGGCACACATAGTACATATGGTGTAAATACATAATAGGAACGTAAAAGAAGCTCCTAATGCTTCTTGATTAATAGCAGTAAGACAATATTAAATACAATCTCAGGAGCAAATTCCCAAGTTCACTAAAATTTCAATGTGTAAATTTTTGCAACTCAATTATAAAACCTCAAAATTCAAAACCTTTGATGTGCATATCCATCTAGATAAAGATGGAGTTTTGTCAATATCTAAAAAATAGGAACCTTTTAAATCTCCAACAAACATAAGATGCTTTCAGTTGAATGATTGTATATCTTACAAATGTACTTCTTGTGGGAAGTGATAAGACAAAAATGAACTATGTGTTTCTACTATGTATAAACAACGTATACATGCTTTATGAAATGAAAAACAAATTAGATATGGTTGTGATGGATGCACTTGAATTAGAAATAAATCAATTCAAATTAGCATAATGACTACCAAGAAGTATATACTAGATTCAGAGCATTACTGGTCTGAATTAATTATCAAAATTTCGGCAAACCTAAAGGTTTTGCATTATTATAGTTTATGATGACCTAATAATCTTATGCCTGTAGTAAATAATACATGCATCAAGTAAGGTGTTGCATATAAAAGGTTCTAAGTGATGAAGAGAGAGGATAACAAAAACCATGCAACAACTCGTTGTTAAATCAATAAGATGCTTCAACCATATTAATGGAAAAGTCGTACTCGTAATCGATATTGTTGTGTACAAAGATAATTGGTTTCGATAAAATGATATATTGCAATCTATTCAAATAAATTGATAATCATACAATATGAAATGGATATTTTGTACCACTATTTCCTCTTAAGCAATATGGGAGAAGTCTACCTATTAGATTGCGGTGATAGTGTTTTCTTGTTTTGAATATGACAACATAACAATTATTGCATAAACACTTTATTTTAAGGAATTTAACAATTGATGAATTATATTATACCAAGGCATGATCTAGTGTTAAAGTGGGGTATCAACATGTTATTGACCTAGGTTCACACCCTGGTACACATAGTGCCTAAAACATTAGTGGGAGTCGAGTTGAGAACCTTGTAACCTTAATTTATACTCATATATGGTAGGTGTATGTACTTGCATACTCATTGCTCAATTGGTTTTGGGCGTACACTCAATTTATCCATGCCCAACAATGTGTTGGAAGAAGTGTAAAAAGAGCAACATGAAATGATATGACATGACTAGTCTATGTGTGGAGTAGTTTTGAGTACCAAACAATGATTAATTCAAATAAATTTCCATTCATGAATGCTGATGAATTATCGCTGCAACATCTTCAATGTCATAAATTTAAGTATTATTATGCAATAAAAATGATTTCTTGGACAAAAGATATATGAATTTCAAGAAATTAATAGAGAATATGAAGTTGTGATTTGTATGGAATGCATTACTGCTTGCTTTTGGCATCAAAAGGAATGAAATCAAAATGCCTAATTTTATCATGTTGAATGCCCATGTTGATTATTTCCTATGGGATATAATGTATGCGTAGTAAATGTGATGTGTTGATTTGGAACGTAGTAAATGAATCTATTTATTTGGACCTAAAAGTCCACATCGATTCATGTAGTGTAGCCACTATATATATGGAGTTAAAATACATATCTTAGTAACCATTGTAGCATTTGATGGAGTGAGTTTTATAAAAAGTAAATGATTACTGTGTGCATGGTTCACTAAAGAATAGTGAGGGTCGAAGTGTTATGAGAATTATATGCTGGGTTAAGACTGAGGGTTGATAGATATATTGTGTTTAAAAGATGAACTTAAATGATGTATGTAATGGTAGTGGATGATACTTGAATGAGGGTGCATAGAATAAAATATGAGGACAAATTTAACATCTCCTTTTATCCAGTGAAAGTTAATTTGAATCTTATATTTATCGGCTCATATCAATAAATGTAATGAACATTCAACTTTCGCCTGGTAGGTACCTTACCGAGCAAGGTTCAACTTATTTTTCATGACCGGTTGACCTTCTCTGTGACTTGAATATTATATTATGTTTTGAGTCGTTGACTATTTTCATATATACAGATGAGGGCTTGAAACATATCTCCACGTCTCGCATTTTGAATGTTATAGTGGCATGTTGTCCACTCATTGTAGCTTGCACTCTCCATGAAAAGTAGTTTGTTCTATTAATTCTCATGGCTCGTAATAAAATCTGTTGTTTTCATTCTCCATGTGGCAACACTATGCTCAAAGAAATTTCGATGTGGTTTGTCACACACACAACCACACTCAAACAAACAAATTTTATGATAACTCATGCATGATGTATGAGTTGAAACCGATGCCTTTAGAGTGTTCATTGACCATATATACAACGTACATTAAAAATGTGTATATGTCAAGAATCAAAATAAATATGGCTAAACAATTTCTTTACAATAACAATGTTATCTAAATTACGTATGCCAAAAATTTAAGGAATATATTATATATAGATCTATATAAAATGTTAAGAGAGGAATCCATAAAGTATTAAGCTGGTTGAAAATTATGTCCCTTGACTACAGGCACTGTCTTCTCTAATACCCAAGTGTATATGGGTTGTGTTTGAAAACGAAAAAGTAATCCTAATTTCTCTGGTTTATAAAGACCTTACTATTCAAGCGATTTATTCCCGCCCTTTTATGGGGATGACATCCAAGAACAACCTCATTGACACCCCAAGAGAATGGATGAATTATAGTCTTGTATTACACCTTGATTTTTCTAATGAAATATTTGAGTACTAATATTTCAACTTGCCGCAAGAGTGTGTAGGAATTGACCTGTTCCTCTGTAGTGCTTGAAATGGGGGCAATGTTAATCAACCTCGAACCGAATCATGGAGGTCACGACAAGCTAGAGAGAGACATCCATGACATTGATTAATTAATAGATACTTATGCCTTTTGCAGTTACTGCTTCTATATTTATTTTTTCAAAACCCCGCGCCATGAAGCTCGGTGGAAACATGTGATTTATAGAAAACAACACCTTTTCAATTTTATGGTCAGAAAAAAGCTCCTTATCAACCGTTTTTTCCCTTTCAATACTGATTTTCCACTTGATTTATCAACAAGTTTGGAGATGTACGAATTGCGCGATTGTATAAGATATTAGCTTATCCTTTGCTACGCAATCTTCTACTTCGAAAAAGAATTCAATGGATAATGGCTATGCTCATGGTCATGGTTATCCTTATTTTGGATAGTGTTTATCCTTCATCACCGATAGATAAATCACACTAAATTTATCTTCTCCTTGTGATCGACACATACGTGTAAGGTTAAGAGTAGATCAAGACTAAAATTAACACCGCATCTTGGCCTCCTGCAACTGTCACCATAGAGGCATGTGGGTGGAACATCATATGGAAACATCTACCAGGATTGTAGAGAGGAGCATAAAAAAAATGGAATTATGGAGGACAACCTTGATGACTTCCTTATCTTGACGCCCAGTGGTGGTAGCGGGCGACGATCATATGCATGGATTACGACATCCCTCGCTTCACTGTAGTACTTTGGGATTGAGCATGATTACGGTTGTGTGTTGATAGAAGGGCCAATATCTTCTATGATGAAATTATGAGCTTCATACCCAAGGAATATTTTATCATTTTTCATTAATGAATTAAGGGAACTCACGATAAATTAATTGCTAACAAATAGTAGCTAGCAGGAAGCATTAGCATGGAATTATTTAAAGAATGAGATGCCAAGAAGAGTGAAAAATTTGAGTGCTTAAATGGTGCGATGGTGGTTTGAATTTGCGAGAATAGTGGTTTGACCATTGTCTAATTGGTGGCAATTTTGTGGTTAACTGTGTTCTGTTTGTCAATGTTTCTATTAGTAATTGCATACCTTATGATGGGTCTTTTAGCTTGAATCTATAGTTGGTGTAGCCTTAGAAAATGGGGGACAACAATTTGAATCTAAATATGATGTATTTGAGATATTTGAGTGTGACTTATATATACCCTCTTTGGTTTAATTTTTTTGTAGAATTTTACCACCAGAAGATTGGAAATGTTACCTGTTGATTGCAGGGACACGTTGATTTGGTTAAAAGTTGTAGATTATGCTCGCCAAGTGTTGACATTTTTCAAGTTCTTTAAAGATGCTTTCCTTGTCTCACAATTAGAAATTTGATGGCAGCTAGGATTATAGGTCGGATTTGTGGTGAAGCACCTCCATGCAAGCCTTCACTTAATGAGTGGAAGGAAATATTCTAGATGGCATCACTACCAAGCAACTGACTTACTGTTTTTAGCATCAGGTTAATAATTTCCAATTATGCTCACAATTTAAGAAGTTTATTCTTTATACACACTTCATAGTAATATTTTTACTTTATTTTGAATTTCTCAAGTCTATGTATTGTATTCATACACCATGGTGGATATCTATAATAGCACTATGGGAGAAGAAACCTTGTAAGGTTAGATTTGAACAAATAATTTTGTAGTATTCTTATATAACATAGAACTGCCTAGTATAGGTAGAAGTGGTCATCCATAAAGTGGTTACAGTTTTGTTGTGCCTACCTATTAAGTGTTGGAAATTATGTGAAAAATATTTTTTTATTTCATTTTATGTTGTGGAATTTTTTTCCAAACCTAAGTTCTTGTCAAATTCTCTTGAGATGGCACAAAGTCGCCATACCATGATTTAAATTTGATTTAAGATACTTACACATGATATACCTAGCTTTAGATGCTCATAGTTGAGCTTGATGAATGAACACATTTGAAATAATTGTAAGTTATGATTGTGGAGAGTTTCGATGATGAAATTTAGTGGTGTCGTCATCATAGCTTATGAATATGAAAGCAAGTATTGAAAGAAGCACTGGTCGATAAGGAAATTTTGAATCTTATGGTAACTACATGCCGATAGGTCTCCTATTACGTACTATTGTCATATTACTTTTCTCATATTAAAATTAAATTATGGGTTGCAAGATTTCTATGCATAATATAATCAAATACATAGCTTAATAGATGAAGTTATACTTATAAGAGATGAGATCTTCAGGGAAGAAGCGTTGAACCCTTATGAGGTAACAAGCAAAAAAAAATAGATAACATAATAAGGGATCTTTCCATAGATCATGGCGAACACTAAAAAGGATAGATGGAATCTATATACATCTCAGGAAAGAAATTCATGAGATTCTATCAACATAGCCAAAATTGATGGGTAATTGATTGATTTCCATCCTAGAACATATTTTGAAGGTTTTCTTTAATTTTATCTATTCATCAAGTTCCCATGAAATATTGTTAAGTTCATGAAATACAAGTCCATGTGTGTGGTATGAGACTATGGCTTTTTTTTTAATTGTCTTTCAATTTAATATTTTGTGTTAATTGGTGCATCTAATTGTAATGATGTAGTTCATTTTTTGATGTTATTTTGGCCACTAGTTGAACCGTTAACTTACCCTTATGGTGAGAACGCTTCATATATATGCTACTAAAAGGAACTAAACTTTACCAGGTCATTACTCAGATATTCAGTGGCAACATGCATATTTAATTGGACATGCATAGTTTGGAACCTACATGTTTCTTTGAGTAAATCAATATCTCAATAATTATAACTAATAGATGTAAGAGGCATCTAAACTGAACTAAGGTCAGAGTTGTAAAGTGTATGCACATATGTAATACAACTCATTGTATACATGTTGAAGAAGACATTACACATTAATAATTTTATGACCTTGATAAGTAGTTCAATGGGAGTGGCACCCTAAACTACATCTGCTATAAATACATAATAGGAATGTAAAATAAACTCCTAGAGTTTCTTGATTAATAGCAGAAAGAAAATATTAAATACATGCTCAAGTGAAAGGCAATCTTTTATGAGGAAAATCCTCATGGGAGAGAAAGTCAAGCTTTTCTAGGAAAAGCATAGGAAAATATATAAAAATATCCATAAAATTGGGATGTTGCTAAAGGAAACCATGTCATGAAAGAGGGAATTAAATATCCATTGATGAGATCAATAAGAGGCAGTTGATCCATGGCAAGAACTCTCAGCTCGGGGGCGAACTGGAGGAAGTCAGTTCTAGGTTAGGTGGTGGAGCTCGATTTTCCCAGTGAGATTTGTTCCACTACTCTGATCTTATTCAATTTCATGATATGTTATGTATGTTGGCTCCTTACTCTTTATGTTGTAGAATCTTTAATATTATGGGTATAATTGCATGTGTTATCTTTGTTTATGAGATAATTGAATAATTATGCATGTGACAACTACTAAAACTAAATTTAATCAGACTTAAATTTAGTAATGGGAGCATATTAGGTGATTGTTAGGTTGGTTCAAGGAGGTATGTCACAGAGAGACACACAATTATACCTATTATTGAAGATATCTTACAACGGAAACATGGTTCTCATCATATTTCTTATTGTCACATCTAGAAAGAAAGGGACACTATTATAGACACTCTCTCTAAAGTGGTGCTTAGTAGAATCTAGGCCCTTAAAAGATCATGGGGCATTTATATGATACTTTATATCAGTGGTATGATAGGCCTTTCATATAAGTCATGCAACTAGATATCATACATGAATGAAGATAACATATTCAAATTTGTTTATGTTTTTTTCTCCGAGATATAACTGTTGGATAATTGGTAGCTTATGGTATTTTGTGTTATGTATTTAGGCTTAGGATATGTATTAATCGACTAGATAGGAAATGATGGGGATTTTAAAAGCGTGGATATTTTTCTCCTTTTCATGGATGGTTGAACTGCAAAACAACCCATTTTTTAATGCACAATTGTGCATATCCAAAATGTAATTTTCACATTTTTTTAATAAAAACCGACATTTTTCATGAAAAATAATCTTATAGTTTTTATCCATTTATCTCATTAACTTACATATAAAATATCTATACATATTTTCAAGATATAAAATATACAACAAATTTTTTCATAATATACCCCTTTAGGTATCATTAAAATAATATATTATGTTTTCTATACACATTAAAACAAGTGCAATATGCATGATTGCTACTTGGTTCCTACGTCTTATGCAAAAATTAGTTTCTAGAAATAATCCCTATAAGAATAATTAAAGGGTAGTATAATATAGAATTTAAATAAAGTAATTATTTAAGAAAATCAAAACTTGTTTATGAAAATTTTATGATAAAAATAATTGCAAATACAAGTGGTTATGATGTTTTCCTATGTCTACCAACTATTAATAGAAAGAAAATAAGTTACTAAATATATAAATAATTCTAATTTTTAAATCCAACATTAAAATACAATTTATATAGATTGAGAAAACTTTTTTTTTTGTAATTTCAGGTAGATACTCCTTTTCTATTTATATATAAACAAACTGAAACCACATACAGTTAATAGGTGGCCTCAACTTGCCCAGTGGGAAACCAAGTCTATTGGCCATCGATGCATATTGTAAGCCAACCAAAAACGATAAGTTATGAGTCTTTCTACCCAAGCAATATATACATAACTATTTAAGAACCAGTCTATAGTATTAGATACCATAAGCATGCATGTAAAGGAAAGTTAGGTGCTAAAAAACAAAAAAACCTCAGCTATCCTTGTGCTCAACTATTCTTTGAGGTCTTCCGGTTCTGACTCAACTGTTGTTGGATGTTTAGCTAAATCTCTAGGTGCTGGTGTCATTTCGATAATGCATGGAATGTGTCTTTAGATACGATGCAGTCTAATGTCCTGTTTACAGAGCTGGAACTGAATAATTTGCATGTCCTTTTTATAGTCTATCATGTCTCTAATGATCAAAGCCATCCCCATGGACACCTGTTCCATTGTTTGTCCTACCATTCTTTTCATGAGACAATATAGATGCAAGGTCTGTTTGAATTGGGATAGTCTCCCTCTAGGGTTCCCAAGATCTGGAATGTGTTCTTTCCATTCCTCCATTTCATCCTAGGAGTCCTCTTCTATAATTCAATCCTCCATTTCTTCTATAGTTTTGTGGATCCCTACATCTATTCCTTCCTTATATGCTTTCGCTGCCTCCTTGACAGTCTCCTCTATGGATCTTCTCCCTTTCTTCCATTCTGAGGTTCCCGGGTTCTTTGAACAAGGACCAGATTTTCCTCATCCTCCGCAGCCTCTTCCTCTGGCTCGACACGCCATGTCACAATTGTCTACTACCTATTCATAATGATCACAATTTAATGTCAGGATAATAAAGCCATTATCTGTCCAAATGCCGATTGCCTCGTGGAGTTTCTGTTCTCCCTCATTGACTCCCATCTGCCCGAACTCCGTTGCTCATAGGCATTCAGATGAAACAGGAGTGGGATTCACCTTCTCCCTGCTCAACCCATCCTGCCCCTCCATCAGACCCATCATCGTCTCGAGCACTCCTCCACCGTCCGTTCCTCGACACGGAGTCTGCGATGCTAGTATTGGTTCTGTCTCAGTGCACGTCTTGCCTTACCAACCTCTCCAATTACATCTCGAGCCTTTGTGGCCCTACCATCAGTGCTCAGGCTCAAGCCGATGACTACAATTATTTCATGTGCTACGAGGAGTACCAGTTTTACTGATTATATGTCTCATAGAGATATTTAGGTACGGTGTAGGTCCAATGTATCTATCTATTTCTTCAATGTCTTCTAAATTGGGATGGTTTGTAAATCATGTTGTAGAATGTGTGGTGTTTCAACGTAAATGTTGTAGAATGTTTAATGTTTACTGTCCATGTCAATTAAGTTACGTTAATTAATACAAAGAATGTTTTTCGTTCCTAATGTCCTATTCTTACAATGTAGTACATTAATACTATAGTTAACAAAGCTTATATTTATTATATTTTTTTAAATTTTATTATTTCAGAACAACTTTTTTTTTAGTTTTAGATTATTCATTTATTATTTGCAAAGCCTTGATGATTTCCAATAAGAGATCCTTTTATTTAAATGGGTTTGGGTTAAATAGTTTGCCATTCTTACTGTTTTTGTTATCAAAGTTTAATAGATATTTAGATTCTTTCCAAAATAGATTTCATGGATATAAATGTAGTTTTAATTTCATTATTTGTTAGTGTTGGATTATTTATGAGTGTTGGGTATTAAATTGTAATTTTGAGAAATTTATGTCAAAATTTGTTATAAAATTGACTAGGAAAAATTACACCTAAAAGAAATAAAAGAACATCAAAATTCAAGGTACATGAAAAACATACATAACTCAAGTATACATATGAGAAAATGTCAAAATTTATTATAAAAATGGCTATGAAAAATTACACCTAAAAGAAATAAAAGAATGTAAAAATTCAAGGTAAATTAAGTTTTTGCAATATTTTCAAGCCCCTCCCGAAGCAAGCAAGAATTACTAATGTAATCTTGTTGGAACTTTCTTTCCCCATCCTCATGAATTATGAAAATAATCAATCTCTCATTGGTTCAATGTCCAAGGCATTCTTACATAAAGTTCTTCAAAACTTTTAAAGGGATTAACTTGACTTTTGGTTGAAGCCAAAGGGAGGGGTGAATTAAAGAGTTCCATAATTTCCAGTGAATTAGCCATCACATTTATTTTCTTTGTGGATGACATTGTTTTATCCTAATGAAGCTCCAGATTTGATTTTTCACTTGCCAATTAGGCTACATGTAGGCTGATAAATATTCATAAGTCAACTTTATCAGCAGTGGGATTGTCTAGGGAAAAACTCACAAAGTCTCATAATCCATTTCCTTTTCACACAAATATTTTTTTATGATGATATTAAATATATAGGATTTCACCTATGTTAGTTTTTGTAGCATCATCTGTGTTCTAGTCTCGAAAATTTGTGGAGAGACTAAAACACAGGAGTTTTTCATATCTCATAAATTATTTATGGAAATTACACCTACAAATGTCTCAATTATGTTATTAGCCTACTTTTAAACATTTCCAAAGTTTAATCTTAGGAAAGTTTGTTAATTAATCAGTTTTAATTGAGAAAGGTGTTAATCCTCTACAAAGTCACATGGATCGATCCAGAAATAACCTCAGCCATCAATTATGTTTTAATCTTTGCCATTAAGAGTCCCAAGAAGAAATTATAATAGGAGCCCGATGGGTAGATGGAGAATATACACTTGAGATTGATTTCCTTTGGCAATTCAATTTTCTAGACATCAACAACAATTGCTACAAGAGTTCGAGGCAAAGAAGGGAGGAAAATGTAGAGATGGGTATGGATAATGATTCGAAGGATGGTTTTTATGGGGACTTTATTCGAAAAATAACCGTCTCAAATTTGTGTGTTTATGTGCAATTATTTTCTCATTTTCTAGTTTATCTTCAACATAATTCAAGTTTGTGAAACTTGTAGTTGCGAATTATTCGTATTTTTTGTGAGAAAATAAACTACTAATTAATTTTCATTTAGAATAATAATTTCCATTTGCTATTGAGAATATATTAAAGGTTTGGAGATTTAGATGGTTGTTTAGCGTGGGTGGACTAATGCTTATCCAATTCTCTCTAGAAGTTATGCCAGCCTCCTGGATGTATTTGTGCTTGAATCCAAAATGGATTTTTAAATATATTTGTAAGATTAGCTTCAGATTTCTATGGATGGGTTAGAAATATGGTAGGTCTTTTAATTTTTTCAAATGGGATAAAATAAATTTTCCACAAATAACCTATGGATAGAAGTGGTATTCATAAAGTATATTCACCATATCTCTATTGAACATTGGATTACGAACCCGAAAAAGAAAAGGATACATTTTTTTGTCGTTTCGAAGGTAGTATTAGCTTCATTCAAAGTGGTCGAAGAAGAACTATCCTAGAAGTTAGAAAATGCTGAAGAAGTAAGAATGGGTATCGACAAATGTGTAGGGTGTGGGGAATTTTTCTTTTCAAAGAATTTTGTTGAATTCCTAAATCCAAATAGGAGGTCTACTCTGAACCAGGTGGTAGATCCTACTAGAATATCTATTTGGGTTGATGGATGGCATCATGCTAATTAGCTAAATATCCCTTTTGATTTTTAAATGTAGTGGATAATTACACTACTGCCCTAATATATTGGATGTTCACCTCAAGGAGAGGGAACAAACATTATGTTGGGTGCACTCCTCTCTTGGGGAATATTCTCCATAAATGTGTTTTTTAATATCATTGGTGACAGGGGGATTTAGCTTGGTGATGTAAAATATTATGGAACCTAAGTTGTTTAGAAAATGAAAGGATCCATCAATGTTGCATATAGGAAAATAAGATCCCATAGATGACAACTTATAGAAGGGAAGCATGATCATGCCTAGTTGGTCTGCCATATGCATAGATGTCAAGATTATGTGGACCATCTCTTCCTTGTGTGTCCTTTTGCCTTAGATGTGTGGAACATTGTTTGATTTTTTTTTTCCTTAGACTCCATGTGGCGGGGTATCTCATGCAAACAAGTTGGAACAAGATTACCCAAAAAATGTCATAAATCTCCTACATGTCGTCAATTGGTGCATATAGATTGCAAGGAACAATGGCATCATCCAAGCAAAGATTAAAGACTCCTAAACGACTAACAACACAAGTTCTAACCGCATATGACTTAATTTCAAAAGTTGTTCATGTGCACTAGCCATGGAACATTACTATTGAAGAAGATGTGCATTCGTATCCCTAGGCATACTTTGATAAGGCATCCCTTGCTAGGGTGAGTGTGTGGGAGAGGATATGATGTATTTGTACATTTTAACCTCGTACAGAAATTACTTGCATACGAATTCTAAAACACAGAAAATAAACAATGTGAGAGCATAACACATAAAACACATATACACAAAGATTTTATCCTGGATCCCAAAACCGGGACTACCAGCTTGATTTTTCATTATGTTCCTTTCAATGTTACAATACATATTTATACATGCTGAAGCACTTAATACCATGGGCCAAAAACCATCGCGTCCAAAACCATGGACCGAAAAACAATATAGTCCAAAACCATGTGCGAAAAACATGCACAAAACCATTGTTAGGTCCGCCCAACCTAATATAGGGTCCAAAACCAAAATTTTTTGGGGCGCTGCACTAGATCCCATAGAGTGGGGTTACCTGCACCCCTCAAACCCCTTGTGACTCCCCCCACTACGCAATCGATGCAACGAAGGGGGGCTCCACCCCCCTTCTAACCCCTAGTTAAGTACGTGGGCTAGTCGTGGAAAGAATATAACACAACCCAACATTCTCCCAATTGTTGTTTTCTTTCCATAGGGGGCCACAAGAGAGCTTAGTCATTTATCTAGCCCTACAATGCCCATTGTTTCTCTACACCAAGAGAACTTCTCATAGCTCACAGATTTTATCAATGCATCTGCAATATTTTTCAAAGTGTCCACCTTTACTAGCAACACCTTTTTGTCTTCTATCATATCCCTCACAAAGTGATACTTAATGTCAATGTGCTTTGTCTTTGAATGATATGTAGGGTTATTTTTCAAGAAAATTGCACTTTGGATGTCATAGTCTATCCTTATAGCTCCCTGTACTAACCCCATACTTGAACACAATATCTGCAAGCATACTACTTCCTTGCTTGCATGAGTGGCTGCCATGTATTCTACCTCTATAGTTGATACAACCACTACAGATTGTTTCTTACTCATCCAACTGATTGCACCTCCAAATAGGTTAAACACAAACCCACTTGTAGATCTTCTCTGATCCAGATCTCCAACCCAGTCTACATCAATAAAGACACGAATATACAACACTCTATCCAATCCTGGTCTTCCTTAGTAGCACAAACCATAATCACTAGTGCCACGTAAATACTTGAAAACTTGCTTCACTACTGTCCAGTGCTCCTTCCTTGGTTTTGACATAAACCTGCACAATACTCCCACTTCATGCACAATGTCTGGTCTAGTACAGACCATCGCATACATCATGCTACCGACTGCACTTGCATATGGAGCACAGGACATTTCCACTTTCTCTTCTTGTGTCTTGGGACACTGTTCAGCAGATAACTTTACACCTACAGGAATAGGAACCTTCATCGGTTTACTATCCTGCATATTAAACCTCTGTAATATTGTCTCGACATACTTCCTCTGGTTTAACCAAAGCTTCCTCTTTTTCCGATCTCTTTTAATTCCATGCCAAAAATATAGTTTTCAGCACCAAGATATTTCATGTCGAATTTGGAGGAAAAATGGGTCTTCAAATCCTGGATAATTTCTTTATCATTTCCAACTAGCAGCATATCATCCACATATAAGACCAGATAAATAACACGGTCACCAATTAATTTAAAATACACACAGTGATCTGCTTTACTTCTGGTGAAGCCAAGTCCCCGTATAAATGTATAAAATTTATGATACCACATCCTTGATGACTGTTTTAACCCATACAAAGGCTTCTTTAACTTGCATACCAGTTCTTTCTTACCCTTCACCGCAAAGCCTTAAGGTTGATTCATGTTGATATCATCTTCTAGATCCCCTTGAAGAAATGTTGTGTTCACATCCATCTATTCTACCTCAAAATCAAAAGTTGTAGCAACAGATAAAAGTAATCTAATAGAAGTTACCTTGGCAATAGGAGAAAAAATATCACCAAAATCAATTCCCAGCACCTAGGAATAACCTTTTTTTACCAACCAAGCTTTGTATTTCTCCACCTTTCCTTTTGCATTTGTCTTCTTCTTGAACACCCACTTGCTGCTAATGGGTTTCCTTCCACCGACAACTCCACTAGATCCCAAGCCTCATTTTTGTGAAAATATGCCATTTCATCAGCCATGGCCTATTTCTAGAGTTTTCCATCCTCTGAATCTATTGCTTCCTTCACAGTTCTAGGCTTGTCATCAGTAATAGATAAAGAAAAATTTGAACAGAAAGCAGATGAACTATACCTTTCTGGTTGCCTTCATTCTCGAACTGATATTCTCACACCCAAAGTTTGTGGCTCTTCATCTTCTGATTCCTCCTCTGCTGTCGAGTTTGATTCTTCCTCCTTTATCTTCTCAGGTTCCTTTGGTTAGACTTCATGTTTAATAACATATTTCACTTTTCTGAACACCACATCTCGGTTGTACACAACCTTCCTTGTTACTGGGTTCCAAAGCTTATAACCCTTTAAACCATCCTTATACCCAATAAAGATGAACTTTTCATATTTACTATCAAACATGGTTCGTTTCTCCTTTGGAACATGTACATATGCATCACATCCAAATACCCTCAGATGTGAAAGAGAGGGTTTCTTACCAGTCTATACTTATTGTGGAGTCTTATCCTCCAACGCTGATGAGGGTTATCTGTTGATCAGGTAACATGCTGTCTCCACCGCCTCTGCCCAGAATTCTTGTCCTAACCCAGCACCACTAAGCATGCTTCTTGCCCTTTCCATCAACATCTTGTTCATTCTTTCTACAACTCCATTTTGCTCAGGTGTGTATGGAGTAGTCTTCTGCAGTGCTATACCACACTTCTTACAGAATTCTTCAAATTCCTTACTGCAAAACTCTCCACTGTTATCTGTCCTCAACACCTTTATCTTCTTCTCTGTTTGGTTTTCCACCAGAGCCTTAAATTGTTTAAACCTGTCAAAGACTTCAGATTTCTTCTTAAGGAAATTTATCCATATATTCCTTGAGAAGTCATCTATAAAGGATACATAGTACACAAACTTACCCAGTGATGGAACCTTCACAGGTCCAAACACATCACTATGCACAAGCTCTAATATATGTTTCCCCCTCTTACCGCAAGAGGGGAAACTCATTGAATTTTGTTTCCCATATACTCAATTTTCACAAAAATAAAAATCCAAAGAGGTGTTACTCATACCTTCCACCATACCTTTACCATGAAGTATTTGAACACAATTCTCTCCAATATGTCCAAGCCTTTGATGCCACAGCATGGTCTTTTCTCTAGAGACCACTAGATTTTCTGCTCCACTTTCGGGAACCACAGAACATCTGCACCCATCAACAAAAGTGCTACCTTATAGCTTGTACAGTTTTCCAATCCTAACTCCCCTCATCAATACCAGTGCCCCCCGAACCATCTTGCAGGTATCTTTCTTGAACATTGTTTTTACACCTGCATCATCCAGCTTGCTTACAAAAATCAGATTTCTGGCCAATGGAGGAATATGTAGAACATTCAGAAGTGTTCTAACCCTTCCACCTTGCAACTTCAACTTTAATTTTCCATGACCAACAATTCTAGATTTCCTGTCTTTCCCAAGAAGACATCACCACCATCATATTTCTCATACTCGTAGAATGACTCTCTATGAGTAGTGAAGTGAAAGGATGCACTTGAGTCAATCAACCATGCATCGTGATCTATATGTGTACTTGAAGAAGCCAAGTACACAGTCCCACCTTCATTTGAGGTGGTTTTCACCTCTATAGAAGGAGCATCATCAGATCCATTTCCTTTATCAAGAGATTTAGATTTACAGTCCCTTTTGTAGTGCCCTTCCTTCCCACATTTCCAGCACACCAAATTTACAGGTTTTCCTGGAGATTTAGACCTCCTAGTTGATGACTTATTTTTGTTTCTGTTTTGGGGCCGTCCTCATACAAACAAGGCATCACCATTCTGGCTCTCCATATTTTTCCGTCTTATTTCCTCTGTTAGCAAGGATGAGACTATTTCATCAAACTGCAAGGTAATTGCATTTCTACCTATTGCAATAACCAGACTATCCCACGAATCTGGTAGAGAACACAACAAATTGATGCACTTATCTTTATCAGACATTTTAATATCAACAGACGATAACTGACTTACCACAGTATTAAACACATTCAAATGCTCTGTCACCAAGTCTCCATCTTTTATCCTCAGGTTATACAACCTTTTCCGTAGGAACATTTTATTTAGCAGAGACTTAGATTGGCACAAAGTTCCTAACTTGTCCCACAAAGCCTTTGTTGTAGCTTCCCCTGATACATTTAGCAATACTGAATCATAGACACACAATCATATTGTGCTCTTTTCCTTCTGATCCAACTTCTTCCATTCTTCATTAGAAACTCCTGTTGGTTTAGTACCCAGATCTACCGCAATCCACTGATATTTATCCACCAATAGATCCTACATCTTGAGTTTCCACAACTCAAAACTTTGACCATTAAATTTCTCGATCTCTATATTTCCACTGCTCACCATCTTCTTTCACCACCAGAATCGATCTTGCAGATCTCCCACTGAACAGGGTCTACCACAGGCCCAAGAGAAACCCCTCAGCAGCAAAGGCGTCCCCTTGAAGCCAAAACAACTCTAATACCAAATGTAGGTTTTAACCCTGTACAGAAATTACCTGCATATGAATTCTAAAACATAGAAACTAAACAATGTGAGAGTATAACACATACAAAACATATACACAGAGATTTTCCCCTGGATCCCAAAACTGGGACTACCAGCTTGATTTTTCATTATGTTCCTTTCAATTTTACAATACATACTTATACATTCCAAAGCATCCAATACCATGGACCAAAAACCATTGCGTCCAAAACCATGGACCGAGAAACCATCGAGTCCAAAACAATGTGAAAGAAACATGCACAAAACCATAGGTAGGTCTGCCCAACCTAATATAGGGTCCAAAACCAAAATTTTCTAGGTCCCTCAAACCCCCTGTGACTCCCCCCCACTATGCAATCGGTGCAACGAAAGGGCGCTCCGCCCCTATTCTAACCCCCCATTTAACTGCGTGGGCTAGTCATGGAAAGAATATAACACAACCCAACAAAATTAAAAAAAGGAGATTAAGAACCACTTAGAAAAACTCTAGTGTAAAAAGAAAAGATGATTTACTCTAATTTCCAAGCTAAAAAGAATCTTACCATCTACAATTGAACAACCAATATGATGCAATTACAAATATAACTATTTAATTTCTTGTGGATGCGAAACATTATTTAAATAAAAATGTTACATCAAATAACTCTTTTTAATTACTATTCAAAGCTATATGAAATAGCTAAAACCTTTAAAAAATAAAACAAGACTTGACTTTTCAACTCTCATTCTAGCCATACGATATATCCGATCAATAATTAATATAAGATTAAAAAGAAATTAAATTTTCAATTTTCCCAGGTAAATCGCAACAATTTCTTACATCCAAGAAATGATCCAAATCAAATCACAAATGTTCCTTTACACATATTTCCAAATGAAGGCATTTTAAGTAAAACTTAACATTGAAATTTAAATGAACATCTTGCATCTTAGCATAGAGAATTAAGAAATATGAGTGGTTTCAATGTAATTGAATCTAATTTCAAGAAATCATGACCTAGAAACAATGTGATACTTCATTTTCCCTTTTCCTATGCATTCTCATGAGCTTGCAAGAGAATGTCTATAAATTGCATTTGGAATGAAACTTTTGACTCACTGGAGAAGGTTTATAAATCACATTTGGAATGCAACTAGTGATTCACTCTAGCAATCTAGAAATTAAGTCAAATAAATTTCCCTTCATGACCACTAACTATTTATCACTTCAATAACTTCAATTTCACACATAAGTGTTAGTACACAGTAAAATTAGTTACATGGATATAACATATATCAGTTTCAAGACACTGAAAGAGAATAAAATGCTTGTTCTTCATTCCATCTAACTCATTCCTTGAATATAATTCTACACACTCTTCCTTAATTCACTCTCCATAGGTTTCTTCTTTCTTAATATGTAGCCCCAAAATGGTTACAACCAGATTTTGTTTATATCCAAAATATTAGAATCTAGTTGAAAAAATAGGGAGAAAAATCCTAATGAACTAATACAATTCCAACACACAATAGGTATCTTTCTACTTCTGGATAATTGCAAGCTACATTTGGGCAATAAGCCATTTATTGGAACACACCTCACCATCCACTCAAGAAAAATAGATTTCTAGAAGTTACATGGAAAATAAATATTTTGCATGATGCTCCCGCATCATACACCAAAACATCAAATTGGTCATGGACTCTTGTCCATGAGGTCCCATTCGACTGCCTTTTTGTAACAATGCAGTTGATACCCAAGGTTTCTTCCTTGGGTGGTTCCCCCATTTAAGTAAGTCTTTCATCCATTTCTTCCATCATAGTTTCATTAGATGTAGTTGAGCTTTCCACCTTTTATCTTGAGATGGCACATGATTTTCCTGAATTTGTTCTCCTAGATTACGAAAAACGTTCTTTTTACTATCTAGGTAATTGAAAATCACAAAATTGCATGGATTAATTGGAACCATCAATGTTGGTTCCATTGTCTTGTGTTGGAGTTTTCCTCAAGATACCCTACTACTTTACCATTTGCAGCATTGTTCCAAAACTTCTTACGCTACTATCCTTCAGAATTATTAACTACTACGCATTCATTTGAATCTACTATTTCATAACCATTTTTTCTATTCAAAAGCACTATTTGTTTTGCAATTCTTTTTTGAAACCATTCATTAAGCATTTTATCTTCAAAATTAAATAAATTATGGTTTGTTCAAGGCAAATTAGTCACCTTCAAATATTTTGTTGCAATCTTTGTCTTATATTTTTTGTCATATTCCCTATTTTCTGCATCCCTAGTTGTCATTTTTTTCTCACTCATCAAAAGTTTGCTTGGATCCAATATCTCTCTGATCCCTTCATTTTTTATTGGCAGTAACACAAGTTTTTGTCCATCTTTTCAAATATTATGGAACCTAAATTCTTTAGAAAATGAAAGGATCCTCCAATGGTGCATATAGGAAAATAAGATCCCATAGATGAAAACTTATAGAAGGGAAGCATGATCATGCCTAGTTGGTCTGCCCTATGTATAAATGTCAGGATTATGTGGACCATCTCTTCCTTTTGTTTCCTTTTTCCCTGGATGTGTGGAACATTGTTTGAATTTTTTTTGCCTTAGACTCCATGTGGCGGGGTATCTCATGCAAACAATTTGGAACAAGAAGACCCAAAAAATGTCATAATCTCCTACATATCATCAATTGGTGCATCCAGATTGCAAGGAAAAATGGCATCATCCAAGCAAAGACTAAAGACTCCTAAACGGCTAACAACACAAGTTCTAACCACATATGACTTAATTTCAAAAGTTGTTCATGTGCACTAGCCATGGAACATTGCTATTGAAGAAGATGTGCATTCGTATCCCTAGGCATACTTTGATAAGGCATACATTGCTAGGGTGAGTGTGTGGGAGATGATATGATGTATTTGTAGGTTTTAACCCCATACAGAAATTACCTATATACGAATTTTGAAACATAGAAAATAAACAATGCAAGAGCATAACACATAAAACACATATACACAGAGATTTTCCCCTAGATCCTAAAACTGGCACTACCAGCTTGATTTTTCATTATGTTCCTTTCAGTGTTACAATACGTATTTATACATGCTGAAGCATCCAATACCATAGACCGAAAACCATCACGTCCAAAACTCTGGACCGAAAAACCATATAGTCCAAAACCATGTGCGAAAAACATGCACAAAACCATAAGTAGGTCCACCCAACCTAATATAGGGTCCAAAACCTTTTCTGGGGCGCTGCCCCAGACCCCATAAAGTGGCATTATTTGCACCCCTCAAACCCCCTGTGACTCCCCCCACTATGCAATCGGTGCAACGAAGGGGGGCTCCACCCCCCTTCTAACCCCCCAAGTTAAGTACATGGGCTAGTCGTGGAAAGAATATAACACAACCCAACATTCTCCCACTTGTTTTATTTCCATGGGGGCCACAAGAGAGCTTAGTTATTTATCCATCCCTGCAACACCCATTGTTTCTTTGCACCAGGAGAACTTCTCAGAGCTCACATATTTTTTCAATGCATCTGCAATATTCTTCAAAGTTTCCACCTTTACCAGCAACACCTTTTTGGCTTATATCATATCCCTGACAAAGTGATACTAAACATCAATGTGCTGTCTTTGAATGATATGTAGGGTTCTTTGTCAAGAAAATTTCACTTTGGCTGTCACAGTCTATCCTTATAGCTCCTTGTACTAACCCCATGCTTGAACACAATATCTACAACCATATTGCTTCCTTGCTTGCATGAGTGGCTGCCATGTATTCTGCCTTTGTAGTTGATAGTGCCACTACAGATTGTTTCTTACTCATCCAACTGACTGCACCTCCAAATAGGTTAAACACATACCCACTTGTAGATCTTCTTTGATCCAGATCTCTAGCCCAGTCTGCATCAACAAAGCCACGAATATCCAACAATCTATCCAATCATGGTCTTCTGTGGTAGCACAAACCATAATCACCAGTGCCACGCAAATACTTGAAAACCCACTTCACTGATGTCCAACTCTCCTTCCCTGTTTTTGACATAAACCTACTCAATACTCCCACTGCATGTGCAATGTCTGGTCTAGGACAGACCATTGCATACATCGTGCTATCGACTGCACTTGCATATGGAGCACGGGACATGTCCTCTTCCTCTTCTTGTGTCTTCGGACACTGTTCAGCAGATAACTTTACACCTACAGGAATAGGAACCTTCACCGGTTTACTATCTTACATATTAAACCTCTACAATATTGTCTCGACATATTTCCTTTGGTTTAACCAAAGCTTCCTCTTTGTCCAATCTCTTTTAATTCCATGCCAAAAATATAGTTTTCAGCACCAAGATATTTCATGTCGAATTTGGAGGAAAAATGGGTCTTCAAATCCTAGACAATTTCTTTGTCATTTCCAACTAGCAGCGTATCATCCACATACAAGATCAGATAGATAACACAATCACCAATTAATTTAAAATACACATAGTGATCTTCTTTTCTTCTGGTGAAGCCAAGTCCCTGTATAAATGTATCAATTTCTGATACCACATCCTTGGTGACTATTTTAACCCATACAAAGGCTTCTTTAACTTTCATACCAGTTCTTTCTTACCCTTCACTGCAAAGCCTTCAGGTTGCTTCATGTAGATATCATCTTCTAGATCCTCATGAAGAAATGTTGTGTTCATATCCATCTATTCTACTTGAAAATCAAAAGTTGTAGCAACAGATAAAAGTAATCTAATAGAAGTTACCTTGGCAACAAGAGAAAAAATATCACCAAAATCAATTCCTGACACCTAGGAATAACCTTTTGCTACCAACTGAGCTTTGTATTTCTCCACCTTTCCTTCTGCATTTGTCTTCTTCTTGAACACCCATATGCTGCTAATGGGTTTCCTTCCACCCGACAACTCCACCAGATCCCAAGCCTCATTTTTGCACAAATATGCCATTTCATCAACCATGGCCTCTTTCTAGAGTTTTCCATCCTCTGAATCTACTACTTCCTTCATAGTTCTCAGATCATCATCAGTAATAGATAAAGAAAAATTTGAACAGAAAGCAGAATCATGGACTATACCTTTCTGGTTGCCTTCTTTCTCGAACTGATCTTCTCAAACCCAAAGGTTGTGCCTCTTCATCTTCTGACTCCTTTGCTGTAGACACTGATTCTTCCTCCTTTATATCAAACTCTATCTTCTCAGGTTCCTTTGGTTAGACTTCATGTTTAATAACATCTTTCACCTTTCTGAACACCACATCTCGGTTGTACACAACCTTCCTTGTTATTGGGTTCCAAAGCTTATAACCCTTTAAACCATCCTTATACCCAATAAAGATGCAGTTTCCAAATTTACTATCAAACATGGTTCATTTCTCCTTTGGAACATGTACATATGCATCACATCCAAATACCCTCAGATGTGAAAGAGAGGGTTTCTAACGAGTCTATACCTCTTGTGGAGTCTTATCCTCCAACGCTGATGAGGGTTATCTGTTGACCAGGTAACATGCTGTCTCCACCACCTCTGCCCAGAATTCTTGTTCTAACTTAGCACCACTGAGCATGCTTCTTGCCCTTTCCATCAACATCTTGTTCATTCTTTCTGCAACTCCATTTTGCTCAGGTGTGTATGGAGTAGTCTTTTGCAGTGCTACACCAAATCTCTTACAGAATTCTTCAAATTCCTTACTGCAAAACTCTCCACTGTTATCTGTCCTGAACACCTTTATCTTCTTCTCTGTTTGGTTTTCCACCAGAGCCTTAAATTGTTTAAACCTGTCAAAGACTTCAAATTTCTCCTTAAGGAAATATATCCATGTATTCCTTGAGAATTCATCTATAAAGGATACATAGTACACAAACTTGCCCAGTGATGGAACCTTCACAGGTCCAAACACATCATTGTGCACAAGCTCTAATATCTGTTTCACCCTCTTACCACTAGAGGGGAAACTCACCCAATTATGTTTCCCATATACTCAATTTTCACAAAAATCAAAATCCAAAGAGCTATTACTCATACCTTCTACCATACCTTTACCATGAAGTATTCAAAGGCCCTTCTCTCCAATATGTCCAAGCCTTTGATGCCACAACATGGTCTTCTTTCCAAATACCACTAGATTTTCTGCTCTACTTTCAGGAACCACAAAACTTTTTCACCCATCAACAGCAATGCTACCCTGTAGCTTGTAAAAAGTTCCAATACGAACTCCTTGCATCAATACCACTGCCCCCCAAACCATCTTGCAGGTATCCTTCTCGAACACTGTTTTTACAACTGCATCATCCAGCTTGCTGACAGAAATCAGATTTTTGGTTAATGTAGGAATATGTAGAACACCCAGAAGTGTTCTAACCTTTCCACCTTGCAACTTCAACTTTACTTTTCCGCAACCAACGATTCTAGCTTTCCTGTAATCCCCTAAGAAGACATCGCCACCATCATATTTCTCATACTCATAGAACGTCTCTCTATAGGGAGTGAAGTGAAAGTATGCACCTGAGTCAATCAACCATGCATCGTGATCTACATGTGTACTTGAAGAAGTTAAGTACACATCCCCACCTTCATCTGAGGTGGTTTTCACCTCTGTAGAAGGAGCATCATGATGAGCCTCATAAATGGGCAATTATATGGGATCATTTTACCTCCTAACTTAGTCAAATCAACCATTCCCTTAGCTTATTGTATGATTTTCTGATTATATTTATGCTTATAGAGTGAGTTGAGTTAGTTATTGTTCCATGTGGTCTAACATGTATTTAATGCAGATTATTGATGGATTTCGAGGTCAAAGTCAAGGATCCAGTGGAAAAATGGCAACAATAACTCGAAGTGGGTGATGAGTTAGGGTCCCACCCTAACCCCCTTATTTATGTAGTAGGATCATGTCATAGTAAAGAGTCAATAAATCCCATATTAATAATTGTAAGTGGTTAACCCACAATTAATGAAGGGACCACAATTACTTGCAAATGGGCCATGGTATTAGATAGATGGTATTAATAAAGCCCATGGTATTGATCCATGGTATTGCATGTATGAGTCATATATAAAGGATAGAGACTCCCTGCGAGGAGCATCGTGTCTTATTTTTGAATCGAGCTCTGCTCTATTGGAGGTTTCCCCCTCGAAGCGGCCAGTGAACATTGCTTTCTGAATAATAAAATATTTGCTGTTGACTCTCACTAGTCTATGTTCTGGGTATCTTTCTTCGCATATTCTGTATTTGGGTATCTTTTTGCAGGTTAAGAGCATAACAAGTGGTATCAGAGAACTTTCCAGGACCGGTGGGATCTCCATTTCTTAGCAAATTTGTTTTTGGCTAGAGACGTGTTCCGACATCTTTAAACCACAGGATCTGTTGTTGAGCGCATAAACCTGTGGATTTGGGGAGGCATGCACGCAGGAAATACAAGAGGTGGTCATGCTTGTTGGACTCCCTTGTAACCCCTGTGGGAACCCCTTCGAGTAGTAGCACATTAGACAGAACCGCGTACGGACTCTCTTCCAAGTACCTTCTGGGTATATCGGAAGCCCCCTAGTTCCTCTGCAACCTAGCTATAGATAAACTGTCCGCTGTCTTGCTGCTACAGTACACCGAGAACAACACTCGGAGAGATTATTCGCTTGTACGATAAGGTAGTTGGGTTGTACGGCTAAGGGTACGGTTGATCCTCCTTAGTTAGAGCCCTGAAACATTGGGCCGAGTACTACTGTCAGACCCTTCTGTATATTGCGATCTATAGCACCTGACACTCCTCGAGACCATAGTTCCCTTTTCTATCTTGGGATCACGAATCATCTCTTCCAAATCCGCTCGCGCAAAGGGGTGCAGTAGCAGCATACATCAGTCCGATTTATTAGATTCATTAGATCTGCAGCAGTAATCTGTTCAGCCACTCAGAGCTATCTAATCTACCATTCTCTCTCAGATCCACCTGATTTGAGTAGTTGTGTGGGGTTCCTATATCGGAGCATGATTTTCGCAGGACTTTTGGCAGCATTGACATTTTGAGGATTTAATGACTGCTGTATTCCTAAGGAAGGAGTAAAACTCCGTTCTGAGATCTCTCGGGGAGCTTATTGGTGATCTATCCCATCCGAATTAGGACGACGAGCTGAGCATGGTGGTACCATTCAATTCTTAGTGAAATTCTTTGTTTTTGGCGGTCCCAAATTTCAAGAACATCAGATCGGTGCATGGTAGAAACTAGAGCTCAAGCTATGGCCAATGAGAGGGTGGACAAACTTGAACAATCCTTGCAATCCCTCCAAACTCAGATTGACAGACTAACGAGCTTAATCCTGAGCATAATCCCAAAGGGCAAGGAGTAAGCCCATGAGGAGGCGTATATTGGCAATGGACACAGTGAGGGTGAGTCTAGCCATTCTCTTCACCTCTTGGGCCCCCAACAACAATCCCGTTCGAGACCTCCCAAGTTGGATATCCATAAATTTGATGGTTCTCACCCGACAACATGGATAGCACAAATGGAGTAGTATTTCAATCTGAATAACATCTTAGATAATGAGACTCAGCTTATGGCGGGGAGCATGTACTTGGACAATGAAAGGTGGCAATGCTGGGAATGGCATCAACGTTGCAATGCACCTTTTTTGACTTGGGCCACCTTAAAGAAAGCTCTTACAGAACGCTTTGACCAGAAATATTCTTTTTTGGGTCGTCTTACTAAGCTCTGACAGACTGGCACAGTGGATGAATATATTACATCCTTTGAAGCCTTAGCCTTCCGCACTAGGGGTCTCTCAGATGTGTTCTACACGGAATGTTTTATCAGCGGTCTTAAAGAGGCCATAAAAGCCCATGTCCAACTGCACCACCCTTCCACATGGATGGAGGCTTGCAAGGTAGCTCGTAACGTGGAACGTGCATTAGCAGCTCAATACACTCGCCCAAATTTCACTGCCAACGGTCGCCCCCCACAGGCTCATAGCACGACTCAAACACTTAAGGTTCAAAAGGTGTAACCTGTAGAAATGGACGAAAGAAGAAAGCAGGGATTATGTTACTACTGTGATGAAAAATACTCCCCAGGTCACAAATGCAAGGAGCCCAAATTTTTTCAAATTGATGCCACTGATTACAACTCATCGGAGGAAGATCCACCACTTGAGGAACCTGAGGTGGTAGAAGAGGACAACCAAAAGGACAATGTCCCTGACGAACCAGTTATTTCACTACATGCTTTGGCAGGGATTTCTTCACCTCAAACTCTCAAAATCAGAGGTTTCATTAAACATCGCCTAGTAGTAGTCTTGATTGATAGTGGAAGTACACATAATTTCATCCATCAAAAAGTCGCGGAAGCAGTGCATTGTTTTGTACGAGTAGTTTCTAACTTCCAAGTCCAAATTGTGGATGGGGGCATAATGAAATGTGAAGGCCACTGTGAAAATGTCAAACTTCAAATGGGGGATTATCAGTTGAAGACCCACATGTTTGCAATACACATGGGTGGGTGCGACATTGTCCTCGGGGCTGAATGGCTTCGCATTCTTGGGCCAATCACAATGGATTTCCAGGAGTTATATATGAGTTTTAAGCAGAACAACTCCACACATACCCTCCATGGACTCCAGGCGGGAGCTCCCTCTATCATCAGCTCGCATAGGATGGAAAAATTGCTAAAAAAGGGCCATCATGGAGTTATCGCTCAATTTAATGCCATCTAGGCAGTTGAAACCAAGTCTCTGCGGATTCATCCTGAGATGCAACAGATTTTAAATAACCATCTGCCGGTCTTTAACAAGCCTCATGAGCTTCCACCCTCGAGAGGGGAACATGATCATAGCATCACCTTGGTTCCTGGGGCCCAACCCTCAAATGTGCGCCCATATAGATATCCGTTCACCCAAAAGAATGAAATAGAAAAAATAATCAAGGAACTTTTGGAAGCAGGTGTCATATGTCCCAGCATTAGTCCTTATTCATCACCGGTGGTCATGATACTCAATAAAGATGGGGAATGGCGGATGTGTCCAGACTTTAGGGCCCTCAATAAGTTGACAGTCAAAGATAAATTTCCCATCCCGGTGGTTGATGATTTGTTGTATGAACTCAATGGGACTCAATTCTTCACTAAGTTGGATCTTCGCTCAGGCTACCACCAAATTCGCATCAAGGAAGTCAACATTCCAAAGACTGCTTTCCAAACTCATGAAGGCCATTATGAGTTCTTGGTCATGCCATTCAGTCTTTGTAATGCCCCATCTACTTTTTAGAGCCTTATGAACCATATTCTCAAACCATATCTCAGGAAATTCGTTCTTTTCTTCTTCGATGACATCCTCATCTATAGTTGCACTTGGGCCGCACATCTTCAGCATGTAGATCTACTCTTGTAACTGCTCCGCAAGCATAAATTATTTGTTAAGATGTTCAAGTGTTCGTTTGGCATGGAAGAAGTTGAGTATTTGGGCCACATTGTGGGGTGCGCAGGTGTCAAGATGGACCCCAAAAAGATCCAGGCAATGCAGGATTGGCCTCAATCTACGACCTTGAAGAGCCTGAGAGGATTTTTGTGTCTCACAGGCTATTATCGCAAATTCGTCCTCAATTATGGTCACATAGCGAAGCCCCTCAAGCAACTCCTGAAGAAAAATTCATTCTTCTGGAATGAGGATGCACAACAGAAATTTACAGCTCTTAAAAATGCCCCGTGTTCCACTCCATTCTTAGCACTACCGGATTTCACCAAATCTTTTGTCATTGAATGTGATGCTTCGGGTACAGGTATTGGGGTAGTCTTAATGCAGGAAGGTCGAACTTTGGCCTTCACAAGCCAACAAATAAGTGGGAAGAATCTGGGTCAATATACCTATGAGAAGGAAATGATGTCCATCTTACATGCAGTAGAGGCTTGGCGACCTTACTTACTGGGGCGACGTTTCCAAATCTGCACAGACCATCACAGTCTTAAATATTTTTTGGAGCAACGCCTATCCTCCCCACAACAAAATAAATGGCTCACCAAAATGTTGGGATATGATTATGAGATCTTTTACAAAAAAGGGCAAGAAAATAGTGTAGCAGATGCATTATCTTGCCAATTTGAGGAAGAAAGTACCCTGCTAGCAATTTCCCTTCCCATACCAGAATGGATTGAAGAGGCTCGCAGGGAATGGTTTTCACATTCCGGGCTCTCCCAAATCATTTCTCAATTGCAGGCATATCCAAATCCCACCAAGGGCTACTCGTGGCAGAATGAGATTCTTCGCTACAGGGACAACGTCGTAATATCACCAACATCCAGCCTCAAAAGTTACATTTTGGCAAAATTGCACTCATCCCCCCTTACAGGACATTCAGGCTTTTAGAAAACATATGCTCGCACCAGAAGATCATTTTTTTGGACAGGCATGAAAAAGGACATCCTTACTTTTGTAGCAGAATTCGATGTCTGTCCATGCCACAAAGGGGAGACCATCAAATCACCAGGCACATTACAACCATTTCCCATCCCGGCATCAATATGGACAGAGGTTTCTATGGATTTCATTACAGGCCTTCCAAAGTCCGGAAACAAGTCAGTCATCATGGTGGTTGTGGACAGACTTTCGAAGTATGCTCATTTCTGCACCCTACCCCACCCGTTTACACTGACTTTGGTCGCTCAATATTTCATGGATCAGATCTTCAAATTGCATGGCATGCCCGCTTCTATTGTGTCCGATCGTGACCCGATCTTCACCAGTAATTTTTGGCAGGAGCTCTTCAGGCTACAAGGCTCCCAACTAAAACTTATCACTTCTTATCATCCACAAACAGATGGTCAAACCGAAGCCTTCAACAAATGTCTGGAAACCTACCTTAGGTGTTTCACTTCAGAAAAGCAACATCTTTGGGTACAATGGTTACCTCTGGCTGAATGGTGGTATAACACCAACTATCATGCCACCACCAAAATGACTCCCTATGAAGCAGTATATGGCCAACTCCCTCCTTCCCCTACTTCTTATCTCAAGGGATGCTCAAAGGTACAAGCAGTGGATCAACTCCTACAAAACCGTTCAACCATGCTCGCCCATCTTAGAGAGAATCTTCATCAAGCTCAAAACCGCATGAAGCAACAGGTAGACCAGCATCACTCAGAGTGCCAATTTCAAGAAGGGGATCAGGTATTTTTGAGGCTGCAACCATATAAGCAAACATCACTCAAAGACAAGGGCTGTCAGAAACTATCTCCAAAATTCTACGGACCATATCAAGTACTTCAGCACATTGGAGAAGTAGCATACAAGCTAGCTTTGTCGCCTACTGCAAAAATCCATCCAGTTTTCCATGTCTCATGCCTCAAGAAAGTGATTGGGAACAATTGCAGAATTCAAACCAGTCTACCTGAATTGGACGAGGAAGGGTTAATCTGGCTCCAACCTGAACAGGTCCTGGACACACGAGAAAGGCCCCTGCGCGGCCGAGTGATTAGGGAAGTCCTCGTCAAGTGGAAAGATACCTCTCCGGAAGATGCAACTTGGGAACTAGCCACTATTCTTCAGCAGTTTCCGCAGCTTCAGCCTTGAGGACAAGGCTATTCTTAAGGGGGAGGGCAGGTTAGGGTCCCACCCTAACCCCCTTATTTATGTAGTGGGATCACGTCATAATAAAGAGTCAATAAAGCCCATATTAATAATTGTAAGTGGTTAACCCTCTATTAATGATGGGGCCACAGTTAGTTGCAAATGGGCCTAGTATTAGATAGATGGTATTAATAAAACCCATGGTATTGATCCATGGTATTGCATGTATGAGTCATATATAAAGGATAGAGACTCCCTGCGAGGAGCATCATATCTTATTTTTGAATCGAACTCTACTCTATTGGAGGTTGCCCCCTCGAAGAGGCCAGTGAACATTGCTTTCTAAATAATAAAATATTTGTTGTTGACTCTCACTATTCTATGTTCTGGGTATTTTTCTTCGCATATTCTGTATTTGGGTATCTTTTGCAGGTTAAGAGCATAACAAGTGGTATGAGAGCTATAACATCTTCCTTTAGAAATACTTGCAGGAGTGGGGTTTGAAAGTCCAAACACATCTTTCAAAACTCCCACAGACGCATTTTGCACCGTTACCTGAATATTGTCAACCTTAAGGCGCAAGTTGTCCACTTTATTTGCAAGTTCTTCCATCGAGAGTTGAGAGCACTCAAACTCTTTCCTCAAATCGACCATATGTTGAGTGAGCAGGGAAAAATGTGACCTCGCCTCCGAGTTAATATGCTCTCCTAGCTTGGACATCGTGGCCATAATTGCTTCCATCATCTACAACAAATGAGATTGGCCTCTGTTGGCACTATTATCTTGACTCGAGGTATCCATGGCACCTGGGACTGAATCATAAACACAACAAACATAATTCTTAGTCGAGACCCATGCTATATAATGCCAGAGGCTATCCTCCCACCCGCTAGCCTCCATCGCTTCACAATTACTGCCTTCAACTAACATTTGCACCAAGAGTTACGAATGTTGGTCGATTGGGGGAACTGTTGATGGGAAGTGCTAGGGTTTGCAGGCGTTTGCAGGTGTAGTACTCCATGGATGCGCGCAAAGGAGGGAGCTCCACTCCCTCCTGCAGGCAGGCTATGGCTAGCTGAGGAAAGAAGCCAATAGAGAGTGTCAGAGGTCTTTCAGGGGCAGGGATAAGGAATATAGAAGAGGAGCAATATTTTAACAAATCAAGGGAGGATACCAAGAATAAAGAAAATGAGGAAGAAGACAAGGAACAGGGAACGAAAAACAAAGCACAAAAGGGACCATGTAAACCCAAAGTTGAGGTCACACCCAGAGTAGTTTTAAATGATCCTGCTCTACAGGCGTACATGGATCACATGCAGACATATGAAATCATTTGTAAATTCATGGGATTATGGCCCACTGAAAAGGCTTTACAAACATGGATTAAATACAACTGGAAACCAAAAGAAAGCATTGACCTACATCTTGGGTCAAAGGGTTTCTTCTTGTGGTATTCACAAATATTGAAGATAAAAACAGGGTGTTTGAAGGAGGGCCATACTTCTATGCAGTAGCAAGCCTCTACATGCGATTGTGGATGATGAATTGTCCTCGAACAAGAAACCTTCACTTCGGTCTCGGTCTGGGTAAGACTCTACTCTCTCCCTCTTGATTACTGGAAAACGGAATCGTTATATGCCATAGGAAACAAATTAGGCCACTTTGTCAAAGCTTCTGAGGCCACCAAAAGGGGAAAGTACACTTCCTTCGCACGAATATGTGTGGAGATGTATCTCTTTCGAGCTCTACCAGATGAGGTCATCTTGGAAATTTTGATGAAGAATGGGTGCAAACAGTAGACTATGAACATATTTCTTTCAGATGTCGGAGGTGCCATGAGCATGGGCACCTATTCAGAGACTGCCCTCTCAGTAAAACAGAGAACAGAAGCAAAGCGAACATAATGAAAAATATTGAAGGCTTTCACAAAGTGGCACACAGAGGAAAAGGGAGCAAGAGGGGGCCAAAGCAACATCAAATAGAAGGGAAACAGGCTAACCTAAACAGGTTCCAAGTACTTGAAGAAGAAGAAGAGATAACAAAAGTAGATCAGGTTATGCAAGGAAGCCCAGTGGAGAAGGAGAAAGAAGAAGACAAAGCAAAAATGCAAGATTGTTACAAACAGAAAGAGACTATGCTAAGCGAAGCAGAACTGGAGATGGACCTAGAAATGACCCAGAGTGAGATGGAATTGGAGGATCATGAACTGCAGGAGATTCTTGACAGGGAACACCTAGATCTGGGAGGGTTCTTGAAATAGGGGACCATGAGTGGGGTAGACTCATTACCGCAAGAAGAGTTCAATAGAGTACAGTAGTTGTTCCTATGGAAAAATCAAGATAAAGGGCTAAACAGAGAAGGAAAAAATGAAAGACAGGGCAATGAGAGTGTAAAAACTAAGAAAAATCACACCTGGGTTAGCACCCAGAAACCCAGGAAAGAAAAGAGGCAAGAAAAAGCAGAACGAGTTATTGATGGAATGTGGAAAGCTAATGATAGATTCAGGTAAGATGAAAGATCTAACCAGCTACTCCTTCACGAATCTTACTATGTAACTATGTTTTAAACATGGATAGTACTGGGGCCTGGAATTAAGCACTCTAGTGGAAACACAAATTATGAAAGTGGAATGGTTTAATTGGGAATGGTTTAACTATAATAACAATTATTAGCATTCTTCTTCTATCACAATTGATAAGTACAATTAACGAAACATAGAAATTGTATCATAGGTTAACAACAATGTCATACAATTTATATTTCTAGTTAATTAATCCATTTTCATTTTGTTATTTTTGTTATTTAATAATTAAAAACTAATTAGTTACTTAAATTCTAATATTTCATTTATTTTAAATTAGAGAAAAAAAATATTTATTATTATGTTCATTTATTACTTTAATTTATTAACATTTTATTAGTTAAAGTATATCTTACTTAATTTTAAAATATTTATTATTTTTATATGGGTTAGTTTTAATATTTATATAAAAGTTAATTAAATTTGATTAGTTGATGAACTAAGACATTATCATCTAAAAGTATTTAAAGTCTTCAAAATAATTTGTTTGTGATGATATTTAATAAATTTTTAATAAAACTTTTTTATTTCAAATAATTTCATATCGAAACGTATGATTTTAACCAAATAAATTAAATACACACAATTTATATATACAAATAAATGAGAACATACCAACACATAACTCTTATTAATTTAATATTTTTTGTCGAATCTAAATTAGAAATCGATCAATAAATAAAAAAAGTGCATGCCGCTGTGCAACGATTATATATCATTGTGATGGTATATTAGTATATGATGAATAATGTTGATTGATGTAATGTATATATGTAAAAAAATTGTACATACTAACCTAAAATAATGCTTCTTTAAGGGACTAGCCACCCCCATTTTTATAAACATAAAATATACATAAAAACTCTTAACAACACACTCAAATCTCTAGTCACATTGATATTGGAATTATATATTAGGGTTTTCTCATAAAGTTCTGACCACTTTGATCTGCCTTTTAGTAATAATACCTGCTTGTAAATATGGAGCGCACAAAGACCAATGACTTTCCTGACTTTGGTTGTTTTTTTTATGGTTGTCTTTATTTTTCTTATAATATCTTCAAAGTGAGAATGAAAATCACTGGCTTGTCTTTCAAATTAATAATAGAAAATATTGATATTTGTTGAGTTTTATATAAAATTAGACCAAACATATTTCTCTCCCAACTGAGAATGAAAATTACCCGTTTGTCTTGCAAATTAATAATGGAAAATATTAACATCTGTTGAGTTTTATATAAAAATAGACCATACAATTATTTATATATAGTATACTGACATTTAACCTTAAATATCATAAAATATTACTATAATATTTATTCTGACCTAAATGACATGACGTGTACAATATTAATTCACTGTATCAAATACATAATCGTCGCTATCACATACCAAAACCAGCTTGAAAGGCCATTGTTTTATGTTTCGTTAAGTAACGGCGGTATTTAGACTTTTTAAAGTTACTTTGCATTGAAAAACACAACATCTTTGGGGAGTGAAATAGTTCCGGGAAGAGATTGATTGACTTAGGTGAATCAGAGATAAATAGGATATTTGGAAAGTGAAATGGATATTTTAATTATTAAAGAGATTTAGAAGAGTCGATGAAGGAGCGTCGTGTTAAGGCTCTCCGTAAGTAAAGGTCACAGGTTTTAGTTTCGTTGATATTAAAAAATCTAATATGGTTTTGACTTGTGCGGCTTAGGCCGGGTGCAAATGGCTTAGATGCTAGCATGGTTTCCATTGGTGCGGCTTAGGCCAGGTGCGATCCCCAGGTGACTTTGATGGCTTAGATGCCCTTGAGTCGTGGCCTCTTAGCGACAGGGTAAGAGTGATTTTCAGGATTCACCCACTTATCAACCAAAAAATGAAATGGATATTTTCATTTAATGGTTGGTAAATAAAATGGATATATTAAAGAGAGCCGGGTGCGATCCTCGGATGACTTTGATGGCTTAGACGCCTTTGAGTCGTGGCCTCTTAGCCACAGGGTAAGAGTGATTTTCAGGATTCACCCACTAATCAACCAAAAAAAAATGGATATTTTAATTTAATGGTTGGTAAATAAAATGGATATATTAAAGAGTAAATAACATAGAAATAAATCTTAATAGTTTTTTTTAATAGTAATATTTTTAGTTTTTTTTAATAGTTATATATATATAGAGAGAGAGGGGCTTCTCTCTAAGCTTTTTTAGCATAGGAATAAAATCTTAAATCAAAATAAATAATTTGTTTCTTTAGGTCCCATAGACCAATATTTAGTCTCGGTGGGACGTTAACCATCATCATCTTCATCATAATAAAATAAAAGTAATATTTTTATGGTTTATTTAAAATTTAAATATTAATATTAAAAAATAAAATATAAATTAATAAATTTGTCATTATTATTATAGAATAAAAATATTTCACGAGTAAAACTTTTTTTAAATATAAAAAATAGAATTTTCTAATTAAATTATATTATTATAATAAATAATTTATTAAAATTTATATAATATAAAATTTAAATAAAATAACAATATTAATATATAAACTGAAATATTTTTATACAATTAAATATTACATATGAATAAATATTTTTTAATTTTGTAAGTCAATTTAATTTTAATAAATTTTAATCATCATATTATTATATCTCTAATGGGGTGGCACATGATTGAATGGAAGCCCAAGACATGGGTGTTAATGTAAACACCATGCGTTATTAATGAATCAGAATCGTGTTTGGTAAGTTTCACTTGGCACTTTGCAGGCAAAGGTTCTAGCGAAAGTCTTTAGTATAAATGAGTTAGACTTGAAGGTAGAACTCAATTTTAGGTGTTGGGAGATGAAGGATATGATTGTTGGGGTGTAGTCTTTCTAGGTGTGAAGGGAGGCTCTAGGTAAGTCATTTCCTACTCTTGGCATAACGTTGATTAATGTGAGCAATGTATGGGGGAAGGTTGGAGTAGTACTGGATCATAATGCAGAACACCATATGGTACCCTGGTTCGAGGTGGCTTGCTAAGAATAGGGACAATTACAGACTAGTGAGGTGTGTGGGGGTGCACGAAGTTGGGATTATCATAAACCTAGGTTTTGGGACAACATCCCCCACACTCGTGCAGGTAATTTCGTTTAGTTTTCTCATTGTTGGTTTCAGTTATTGGTCTACTCTTTTTGGGTTGGGCCCTATTGTGGGTTTTGATGTGGGTGAAGGAGTCTCTTCAGACTGTTGTTTGTCTTGGAAACCTCTGTATATTGGTCGCACATTTCACTTGGTTTCATTGGACCCATTTGCTTGTTGTTTTAATTTTAAATCTTGGTTTCGGTCATCATATGTTCCTAGAGAGAAGTGTTGGAAGTGTAATGAGTCTTGGGGTCATGCTAGGGTGGTCAATTTGAGAATTAAAATCCCCAAGGGTGGTTGAGCTATTCGGTGGTGGTCTTTTGTCTACGAAGGGGCATCGTGGCGACGAGTTGGCAGTAGAAGGTATCTTTATCCTCATGGCTATAGTCGGCAACATTCGGCTTGGCAACAGAGTCTATGAGTGGGTGAGTGAGTGGTGGTTTTGTTGTTGGAGGGATGACCACGCATAATAGCATTGGTGGTTGACTTTCCTTGGACTTGTGAAGGACACATTTTGGACAGTTGGGGAAACTCTGGATTATGGGTCTTTGGTGTGGGGTGTGGGAATGTCATCAATTGAAGACCCTTGGACTTAGGGGCATTTCACTTGTATAGGAAACCAAGGATTTGACTAGTTGAGGTGATGTGGGCCAAGCGAAGCTCTCATCAGAAGGTGGATGCTTCGTCAGTAAGGTCGGGCTCGAAGAGGGGTAGGCCCCTGTGGACAGGGGGTGATGCAACATGTGGACCCGCAAGATGATGGATAGGAGTTGGAGCAGCAACGCACTGTCTCCCTTGGGCATGTGGTCCTGCCTTCACCCTTCAATTTCCTGGAAGCCCAAATTTTTCAAGTGATTATGGTTGTATTTTGGCCTTAAGCATCGCTTGTTTAGTAATTTGTATCTGGTGCTCCAGAATAACTGATAGGTCCTTTACTTTCCATTTAAGTGAAATTACTTGTAGATATATGGAGTCTAAATCCATTTCTGTTGCTCCTTTTTATCCTTCCTGTAAAGACATTTTTGAGATTATAATTTCATTTTCCATGGTAGGACCTTGTGTTGGTTTATTTTGACTTGCGAATGATTATGGTTCCTTTATGGAGTCTTATGTAGGTTGCTTAATACATAATTTTGATGTATTTTCTCACTCCTCTTTCTCTTTCCCTACATCCCCTATCTTGGTGTTGGTTAAGGCATCAAAGCTATTCTGAGTAAAAACCCCTATGTCTAGATCCTGTGTATTATGTGATCATGGATGTTGCCTTCTAGATTCTAGATGGATGAATCCTTCTTTGTCTGTCCAAGGGTATTCTCCTTGAAGGAGCTCGGATTGAAAAAGGAGAAAATATAAAGAGGTGCCCATCTTTATGACATCTCCAACATCTAAAAGTAATGTGTTAGTATTATAGTGGTTGCTTCCTTAGTTCATTATGATAATAGATATAAATGGAGGTTGGGGGATGTTGATAGATATCCATGTACACACAAATTCGAGCATATGAGGTGTGTTACCTGATATAGTTACATACGAGGCCTTGAAATAATGGACCAACATATTACCAAGGCCATTGATGATTTCCTCCTCCTATAATTCCCTTGGGAGGAAGAATAAGAAAATCCATACTAGAGTTGTCGTGAAGTTTTCTTTGTCCGAGCTAAACCTTTCCATCCAGAAGTAGAGGTAGAACTTGGGTGACATGAAAAAATATGGGCCTCCATTAATAATCTATGTGTAATCCTCTAGATTGAAAAAAATAATAATGAAAAATCCTTTGGCAACAAGAGCTAGGTCGATTTGTAACTTTCACTTCCATTTGCTTTGGATCAAAGTTATGGGAGCTTTTTTCATTGGCCAAAACCCCAAGAATTTCACAATGAGGGCATCGTATTGCATATATTCAATGTATTATTTTGTGGATTTAATCTCATATTTGGGCCCATTTGCTCACTTGAGTAGGCATTAGTTGGATCTGTGGGACCACCAAGCTACTCTGGTTGGTGGTTCTAGAGTAGGTCCATGGGATTAACCACTATCCCCTAGTCTCACGTTGAATTGAATCCCACTAGTGTCATCGCTTGATAAACTGGTACATGCATCACTTGTAGTAATATTGTGATAGGAAGAAAATGTTTTTATATACACATTTATTTAAAATTAATTAATTAATTAATTAACTATTAATATTTTATGTATAAGTTAAACATCTTTTCAATAATAAAAATTCTCTTATATATATTATTATTATGATTAAGGTAGTATAACATGTAGTTTGCTATTTTCATGATATGGGGCAAGATGTACTCCACTTATCTAACTTTCATATGAGTTAATCAAATGTACTATAATATATTCTATAATAAAAAGAAATGTGTTGTTTTATAAATTTTTAATATAATGATAATTAAATTATAATATATTTTAATTATTATTTATTTATTTTAAAATAATTATATTTTTATTTATTTATATTACATTACATTAAGTTTATTTTGAAAATATTTTTTATATCTATTCTCTAAGTTTATAAATATAATAATAATTAAAAAGTATTCTTTAAAGTAATGAGAGGGATCAAATCTCTCAGGTACAAAGTCTTTTTTTGGTGAAAACTTTGAGGAAAAATTTGCACTTGATTTGATCCCTCTGGAGCGCTTGATAGATCCAGAGTTCAAAAGTATCTAGACTAGTTTTTAACTTAGACAAAAACGTTAAATATGTATGCCTCTATTTATCTTAAATACTTGTTATTTTTCCCTTTATTAAAATTTACTTCCAAGAAATACGTGTAAAGTGTAATATATATATATATATATTAGCTTTTCCTTTATACAAATGAAATATATATTATTTTTTACTTATTTTTGCCTCACACAAAAGTTTTTAATTATGATACCAACTATATCATAAATACTTATTATTTTTTAAGTCATACAAAAATATTTTTAACTGTAATATCGATTTACTCAATTTATATATATGAAATGCAAATTATTTTTTTACTTTGTTAAATTTTATGTCACACAAACAAGTTTTAACTATGATATCAATTTACTTAATTTTTGAGCATTTTAAAACAAGTTTTGATTATGATAACAATTTACTTAATTTTTTCACCGTCTTAGTTTTGTATGTATTCAAATTTCACGTAACATTTTACCTTTGTTTAATCACTTTCAAATAATCTTATATGATTTTTTCACATTATAGACAAAATCTTGTTTTTTAATTAAAAATTTAATTGAGCCAACATATTCTTTATTATTAGTATTATTATATTATTATTTTATTAATGTAACATTACATGACAACATCTCCTCAAATACATCGAGCCTAGAGCTATCAAGTACAACCACCCTAGAACCATCATGATTCTAGATCCACCAAGCCCGAGGGGATAAATCTCTTGAGATGCAAAGATATTTTAGAGTCAGAAAACATTTGATCCCTCTCTACCCTTGGTAGATCTAGAGTTAAGATGGATCTAGGTTGGTATAGTATATATGTAGTTCACATTGAAATATTTTATTTATAATTCACATTTTCCACATTAAAATGTTAAAATATGTCCCTTCATATTTATTTTTATTTTATTATTAATATTTTTTTAAATATTACATATCAAATCCATATTAAGCATTCAAAAGTAAACGTAAATTGAACATAGAATGAGTTACACATCATGTAATATCAATAATATTATTTCATGTTTCCCAGTTGCGGGTGTTTGACATGAGACAAGGTACAATGGCGGCGCGTCGACTGGGCAGGTGGCAGCCCAGTTGCGCCATTTGTTATGGCTATGGGAAGGCGAGCTGGCCTTGGACACCTCCTTTAAATGAAGCATTTACGACACCCCTCAGGCTCCCGGTTCATAGCGTGATGGCGGTCCAGCTGTTCGTCACTCCCGCGGTTCCGCTCTAGGCCTTCAGCTCCGTAACAGTTGCTGCTCTGGGCGACTCTCTGAGCCTCTCTGTTCGCCTGTCTCTGCTAGCTTGTCTCTTCCGCTCAGCTCTGGCTCCAAGGGTTCACAGCGCCATTTGGTCTCTGTTTCCGCCTCTCTCTGCGCATCCGTTCCTCAGTCACCTCCCTCTGTGCATTTATCATCCAGTGTATTCGCCCCTCTGTGCATTCGCCCCTCTATGTATCCGCCCCTCTGTGCAGTCGCCCCTCTGTGTCACTTCCTGGTTCATCGCTATGCCGCGCGAAAGACTCAGACTGGTGAGTAGGCGAGGCGGCTCCCGAGGTCGTGCCACCCATCAACACTCCTCCACCACCTCGGACCCATCCTCGGACGCGCAGGAGTTTGGTCACGCTAATTACCCGGTTAGCAGAAGTGGTAGGGGCAGAGGTAGAGGGTGTGCTAGGAATGAAGTCTGTGAGCATAGTGCACATCCCATTGCCCGTTTCCGCATTCCGTGCTCCCTGGCGAACTCCTCCTTCATAGTATCGGTCACGATTGAAAAATGTGAGAATGTGGCTCATCTTGGGGCTCCGGCAGAGCAGAGGCGGGCCAATCCTAATGTCGACCAACGCCAAGTCACAGGAGTTATGTCCGCTGTGAATCCTGGAGCCGATGCAGGTCCGAGCGCGTCGGCAAGAGAAGCAGTCCATCCGTCAGACTCAAGTGACTCAGAGCAATTTGGGTGCAAGATAGTTGAGGAACAGTCGTCTACCTCAGTCGACGAATGAACCAGCCAATGCCTCAGTTTTTGTTCTGCAGCCGAAGAAGGAGTTCGCCTCCCTTTCAATCTACTGTGTCAGTGCCTGTTTCAGGTCTTTGTCAACTCCACTTAATGGAGTCTGTTATTGTTCTGTTTATGTTGGAGTCTATTATAGTTTTGTTTATGCTGGAGTCCGCAAAGTTTAACTTCGTAATGGATAGCTACATGGTTAGTTTTGGAGTTTTTTTGGAATGGTTAATGTTCCTGAAAGTCAAACACTCTGATGTAAGTCTATCGTTGGCTCCATAGTCAGGATGACAAGAATTACTCTGTCAAATGCCAACTTCATGATAAGAATCTTCGAGGCTTGCCTCGCTGTAACAATTTTTGTATAATAATAGGAGTAGACCAATTGAGAAAAAATATATATATTTCATGTTATCTCCATGTTATGTAGTGAAGAAATAACATTTCTTCCTAATAAAAGTAAATTAACTTTTTTTACTCACCTCCATATTAAGTAGTGAGGAAAGAAAGAAAGAAAGAAAGAAATTATTTTAATGTCCACTAGGCTAAAGATAGCCTATAAGACACATTGCTTCTTCATCTGCTTGATGTATTACATTTATTGCTCATACTTAAAGGTAATTTTTTCACTGTCAATTACTTTATATCTCTATACAAAATTATGTAAAACTAAGGTGTAAATTGAAGTATTTTAATTATGATCAACATTAATTTCTTTTGTTATTACTATTTTTAATTTGCTACTTTAAATTATTATTTTATTATTTTTAAATGTAACATTATATGACGACATCTCTCCCATACTAAATTGTTAAGAGTTACTAAACAGGATAATAAAATGCTACATATAAACTCTAAAACATTATTTATAAACTCTTAGAAATTGTTATATTCAAACCCTTCGTAAAAGACAATGCCATCTATTTCAAAATATGCCTGCCAGTACCCAATAAAGCGTCATGAGTTTTAACGAGAAAGTTATATATTATATATTTAAATGAAAATATAAGAAATCATGTATATATATATATATGTTTAATAATTTTTGTTTTTTATAAGAAACAAATAGTTTATATTAATTCACGTGTTGTGTTTTTCAAGAAACAAATAGTTTCTATTAATTCTCATGGAATATGAGCCAAAATCAACACATTTAGACATAGTTTTTTTTAACTGAGGGCCAGTGGCTCTCATTGTAAATTTTATAATTACTTGGTCTTTTACATGCAAAATGTCTTACATCATTTATTTTGTATATCAACCGAAAAACACCATAAAACATAGCAAAACAACATGTAATTCAGAAAATTTTAATCTATCAGTCAACTCACTTCCAATCCTTCGTGATCGCCAGTGCATGCTACATCACCGTAGCGTCCAGCTGCTGCAGTGAAGGGTCTTCCGCGAGATGGGCCTAAGAGCTTCTAGGGGGATTTCTTTAGAAATAATTGTAGGAGTGGGGTTTGAATGTCCAAACACATCTTTCAAAACTCCCACAGATGCATTCTACACTGTTACCTCAATATTGTCAACCTTAAGGCGCAAATTTTCCACTTTCTTTGTAAGTTCTTCCATCGAGAGTTGAGAGCACTCAAACTCTTTCCTCAAATCGACCATATGTTGAGTGAGCAGGGAAAAATGCGACCTTGCCTCTGAGTTAATATGTTCTCCTAGCTTGGACATCATGGCCATAATTGCTTCCATCATCGACAACAAATGAGATTAGCCTCTATTGGCACTGTTATCTTGACTCGAGGTATCCATGGCACCAGAGACTGAATCATAAACACAACAAACATAATTCTTAGTCGAGACCCATGCTATATAATGCCAGAGGATATCCTCCCACCCGCTAACCAGAGGATATGCAATTACTACCTTCAACTAACATTTGCACCAACATTCCTTTATATCCATGCTCAGAGTCCTTCATCGTATTTCTCGTTACAATTGTATTGTAGCCTATTGAATATGCAGATGATTTGCCTCACTTATTCCTCTGCCTCAATTTATTGGCAATTGTCTTTATCTTCCAACGGTCACATATCACGATGTTCCTTCGCATGCCTCCCCACTTGGATGGCTCGTCCCTGTTTGGAATTTCACGTGAGACCTAATTTACTTGGCTCATCGATGGTCTGGCATTAATAATCTCCATAATTTTGTTGACGACCTTAATAGTCCGCCTAATTCAGCTTTTAATAGGCCTTAGTATGTATATTAATTACAACAAGATAAATATTATGGCATAGGGATTATTAAGGTATCACAATCATCCTGGATAAGGGCCCCGTCCCCAATTCCCACTCCCTTATTGACCTACTCAACGGTTAATGATTTGTTGTCCCTTTTAACATAATAAAAAGAAATCGCATCAATTTTTTTTATCAACAACCACAACCTTACAATTAATGGAGGTTGAGTATTCCCTAGATCGCTTTTATAATTATGAAAATTTTAAATTTTTATAATGGAGTCTCCAAAAATAATGATCTGACATATCCATTTGTCCATAGCAATGATTAACTCTTACCACAACGTTAGAGCTTCAGCTTGATTATTTGTTGTCCTGCCCAATCCCCATGCAAATTTCGACACTTGTTCTCCTTCGAGGTTGTAAATGACCCCTCCTACTCCAACCTCCCCTGTATGTATATTAATTTGGCCTATACCACGCCCCAGGACCGACATGGAAAGCTTTCTCTTGGGCACTCCACTGGCAGATCAGATGCACCAATAAGACAAAGTGCACCTTCAAGTATGTAGCCTTCTCATAGTACTTGAGGAGGCCTACATTCCTTAAGAGTTCTCGGGTCATTGCAGTGATAGGGCAAGGGTATAAATCCCTCTCCCTCTCTATGGTCTCCCATGGTCGGCCCATATTGTATGGGTCTGCCTATTGCTTCTACTCCTTCTATTTCTCCCTCTGTTGATGTCTCTGCTACATGATTGACATATAGAATATATCAACCTCATATATAAAAAAATAAAATAAAACTAAATGAAGCATGTATTTATAAATATGGAAACATAACTTTCAATTAAAAAAAAATTCATCGATGTGCTCAAAACAGAGTCATTCATTGACTCCAATGCACTTCCAATTATAACCTAAGTTATATCAGTGCGCACCATAAGTATGACGCATAGTTATTGGTTCACAAATTTAAATTTTCATAGTAGTGTGTCACACTTTTGCACCGGTGCGCATGTATAACCTTTTCGCATTGGTACGGAATGTTCAGGTTATCGAACGCACTGAGCTCTAGTAATATTTTTAAATATTATTTTGCTGGTGCATTTGGTAAATATAAACACATCGAGAGTGATGCACCGACATACAATTTATTTTTTTCCCGATACGTTTTCATTTACAAAACTCACTAGAAGTAAGACATAGACATGAAATTTATCTCTTTCCCTGTGCATTTTCATTTACAAAACGCACCACAACAACTGTGGTGTATTATGTTCACACACTGAAATATGGTGCACCCTGTAAATTTACAGGGCGCATGTTATTGGTGCGAGCCAAACATATAAAGCACACTGCGTAGGCAATTGTTTTTCAAAAACAATAAAAAAAAAAATTAACTTAATTTGTAATTTTAATTCGGGAAAAATAATATAATATATATATATAATATATAATATATAAATATAATATATATATATATATATATATATATATATATATATATATATATATATATTAAATTAGAGAGAAACATAGACATTTGGTCATCGGGGAGGCATTGTGGACACATGATGTAGAAAAACAAATTTAAGCACAATTTGAGAAAATTGGAAAGTTAGATAGTGAGCACAATACAGAAGGATGGTGAGCAAGAGAAGCACCGACATCAAGATGGTTGCATGAGACAAGAGTAGCACCGATGCTTCAAAGCCCTTGAGCATTATATATGGTAAAAAATAAATTTTCGAACAGAAGCGTTTTTTTTTTTTATTATTTAAACCTCCTCCAATGTGTTTTTCTGACCACATGGTGCAGAATAGATCCAAGAGCACCACGTTTTTTCTAAATAAACAATTTTTTAGGCAACAAGGAGAGAGAGCCATGGTGTTGGCTTTCTTTTGAATGGATTAACAATGCCTAATGAAAAAGAGGTTGCCACGTCTGGTTGAAGGAGGTTGCTAGAAGGTGAACTGGAGCATGCAGTCTTCTTGTTGCATGCCAATCTTCTTGCACACAAAGGAACTCACATGCTTCTTTATGGTAAGTGGTGAAATGTTGGAAGAGTCTGGGGACGTTGTGCCATCAAAGGCTCAAGCGAAATAATCCGTACCCAAGGAAAAAATTGATAGAAAAATAGATATGTGCAGGGACAAAGAAAACTCGAACACTACTACATGTAGGGGGTTTTTAAGACAATATTTAAGACATTTTTCAAGTCAATTGTCTTAACTTGAGACCAAAAGAAACTTGTTTATTGTCTTAAATATTGTATCAAAATTTTATTGTCTTAAAAATTTGTCTCTATAAAGACAAATATCGAACACATATTATTATTGTCTCTATAAAGACACATGAATTATTGTCTCTTAAGAGACAATTTCTTTTGTCTTTCTAGAGACAATTTCTTTTGTCTTTTTAGAGATAATTACATTTTTGTCTCTTTAGAGACAATAGTTGAGATTAAAAACATAGTCTATAGAGATTATAGGTCCATAATCTCAACTATTGTCTCTCTAGAGACAATATGAACAAATATTAAATAAAATCTTTTTAAATGTTCTACAATTACATTATAGGTCCATAAATTCAACTATTGTCTCTCTAGAGACAATATGAAAAAATATATTAAATAAAATTAAATAAAATCTTTTTAAATGTTCTACAATTACATTTTTGTCTCTTCAGAGACATTAGCTGAGATTAAAAACATATTGTCTATAGAGACTATAGGCCCATAATTTCAACTATTATCTCTTTAAAGAGAATATGAAAAAATATTTTAAAAAAAAATAAACAAAATCATTTTAAATGTTTTTTTAAGGTGGTTTCAACATTTAAAGTTCCTAAATAATGATTCTAACTAGCTTAAAACTCTGTTTTTTATGGTAAAGAAAATATACAATTTTTTTGAAGTTAACAACAAAGTCATCTTAAATCTAATAGAAAAACAATTTCCAAAACCTAACAATTCTCGAAAGCAACCTTGAAAATAATAAGGCAGCACACTTAGATTTGTTGAATAAGTTATATTTGCTGAAAATATATTCATGTCATTGAATGTCATTGAATTTGAACATGCAAGATCCTCCATTGTAATTTCATTTCATGATATATTATGAGGAAAAATAAAAGTGTTCGACATTTCTCCATCCTACAAGAGAGTTTACTTTCTCACATATAAAACCAAAAAGCTTAAATCACATTAAATGGTGGAAAATTAAATTTATATGCAGTGGTTAGCTCCACAATTTCAATACCCGTGTATAATTGGAATTGGCTTCCTTGATAAGGAAAAAAATTTAAATTATAAAATGTATATTCATTTGAATTTAAAAAAATTGTAAAATGTATATTCATTTGAATTTACAGTTGAATGGCAATCCTGCGTTCATGAAAGTTGTCTTCATGAAAGTTTGTTTTACAAAATATGGAAAATTAACACACGTGCTCGCAACATGATATAGTATTTCTTCATTATCACTTGATTTGCCTTTCCCCAACGGTGTCTGGTACAGACTCAAAAATGGTAGTCCAGAAGATATTTTGTGGAATATCCAAAGACACTTGCTTCAACGGCTTCATGTCTACCTGTTGTTACTGCTACAAAAAGGCCCAGAGCTTTTAGAACCAAGAAAAAATTTAGAATGTCAAGAAGTAACTTTAGAGAAAACTATCAAAAGGAACGTCTCTCAAATGATTTTTCACAATGACCATGAAACAAGTTGTTTCCTTTACTTGGGGGGATACATCAAGTTTTAATCTCTTGATTCGTCAACAAAAGTAGAGAGAAAGTGAATTGTGATCATTGAAGGAAAAATATTAATAAATCAGAAATCTTAAAATAATTTATTTTACTATATACTTTAAAGGAAATAATTTTCACGACATTCTATAAATATTAAATATTAAATGGTTGCTAATTAATCCTAAATATTAAATGGTCGCTAATTAATCCTTTACTAATTTCAGTAATATAGATTTCTAAATAAAATGCCTAAACAAAATTTCAGTAACATAGATTTCTAAATAAAATACCTAAATATTTTGTTTATGATGAGGACAGATAATTGAAGAGGTTATGCTAATCCTCTATATGAAAATAGGAAATCTTAAACTCTCAATTTTCTTCGAGACTATTCTAAATGCAGATAATATTGCTAGACTTGCACCTGCTCCCATTGCAAGTCCATTAACAAACGCTACGTGAATCAAACATGAAATTTTTTCTTTGCAATTAATTAAATAGGAACATAAGAATTGGAGGACAAATCCTCCTCTTCTATTTTTATAAAAAGTGTCGGAGGGAAAATAACAAGTTAGCGATGAAATCTTAACTATGTTTTAAATGAGAATTATGGAGAACTCTGGTATGTATACTATCTATTATAGTTTTAGATGGAAAGCATAATATACATAATCTAATAAACTTCAATTATATTGAAAAGATCCATATAAAATCTAAGAGACATTATTCTTCCCAATGAGAATTATGGAGAACTCTGGTATGTATACTATCTATTATAGTTTTAGATGGAAAAGAAAGTATATACATAATCTAATAAACTTCAATTATATTGAAAGATCCATATAAAATCTAAGAGACATTATTCTTCCCAACATACTAGCACGAGTCTTGAATGACAAATTGCAGTCAATTTTAAAATATGAGAAATTAAAAATGGTATAAACAAAAAAGTGGCAGCCCTCACTAGATTTTTCTTGTATGTATGGATGTGATAGTAAAGCCAATAGATTTTGTACATAAGCTCGATAATATGTTTGTCTGCAAAAATGTTTACGGATCATGATTGATAACATAAAAGCACTCATAAACAAAATCAGATAAATTAGTTATGTCAATGTGCAGTTGAATATTTGTTTTGAAGAAATAATGTTGATATTTACTTTTATAAGTATTATTTTAATCCAAATAGTTATCTTTTGGTTATATATAAGAAATGATGACATATGTTGGTGGTCATTTTCACATCAATGAATAAAATTTTAAATATTAACTATTTTATATTTCTAAATCCATATTTACTTTTTCACATTTACCTAATACAATTATAAAATTATTATGTGAATTATCTCATGAGATTAACCAAATAATACATTATTAAATAACAAATAATGTTGATCTACCTACATCAACCACATTTACCAATGTGGTTGTAATAACCGCCTTTCATATATATCTTTAACACTTGTAAACTTAAAAAAAAAAAAAAAAAAAAAAAAAAAAAAAAAAAAAAAAAAAAAAAAAAAAAAAAAAAAAAAACAACCGAATTGGAAAATAGCTAACAACAAGATTAAAATGAGACATAAATGAACATCTTCTACTACTTAAGCTTGCAATCTAACAATCAACTCTTCTGAAACTATACCCAAGAAGTAAAGCTATCATTTTCAAAAATATTGGACACTAACCTGCCTTTACACAATACAATGCCCGCAAGTGTCCCCCAACACAAAATGCTTGCCCAGCCCCCTGAAGGATATACAAAGATGTCAACGAATGTTTGAAAGTGGTACATTATTAAAAATTTGGAAATAAAACATTGCAATCCAAAAGAGTAGAGAGTTTTACCTTGATGTTAATCAACTCTGCACCATTTTCTTTTTCCCATTTTTCATAGAGCTCAGCTAATCAGATTACATGACTATCATATTAGAGGATTTGGCAAACCAGTTTAAGAAAATTTTCATCTCACTCGATCTCAAATTACATACTTGAAAGAAAATAAAAGGGTGTAAAATCCCCAATAATGTAAATAATTATTACTGTCAGCCATTTTGTTTATTTAACTAAGACTTTGGAAAATAGTACTTGGTAACAAGTCAGTTGAACAAAAAAAATGATTAAATGAAAACATTATGTTTAATCAATAAATGAATAGACAATTTGAAGCTACCTAAAATAAGTATTTAAACTTTCTTTTGCAGAAAATGTTTCAACTCCTGATTAGTTTCATAAAGAATCTTCCAATTAAACAAACAAAAATCGATTAAATGAAAACATTATGTTTAATGAATTAATTTCATAAAGAGTCTATGCAAATAGCGTAAGGACTATCTCAGGGTAATGAGAAATTCTTAAGAGTAAACCAGGGAAGAAATTATATAAACATTAACTGAACCATTCAAGAATTATTGCTTCTTTATTACAAGAAAAAAATATCTAATATTCATGAACACTACGCAAGGGAGGAACCAGAGTTGTAGTATTGAATTTATAAAGAAACCCCATTCGAAAATGAACAACTTAATGAAGAATTATTAAGGTAAGAACCAGAGAATATCAAATATAGAGAGTTTATGCCTAATTAAGATAAAGATGCTCCATCTCCACACTCATTGAAAGCGTTGACCCCCTAGGAAGAGACTCGTGTCCTAGTTGGGTTTATACTCATGTCAACAGGTATTGTCAATGATTCCTCTAACTTGCGGATAGTTCAAAACAAAACCTACACTGTCGACCGCAAGGTCGAGTCTGTCCAGTGCTAATTTAATTTGGAAAACACCAATGACAATTATACTTTATTTTGCTCAATATTCAACCCTAAACTCTGGTTGGTCAACAGTTCTTGACTCATAAGCCTTGGTAATCCTTTAAAGAGAATAAAGAAAATAGTTGCAAGACAATTCAAACCCTAGACCCAAATTAACAATGGGAATTGGTCAATGTGAATTTTGAACCATAGTAATTTCTAAGAGTCAAGATCCAACAACAAAAATGAGCTATCAAGCATGAGTAGGCCTCTTAGAAGGGACCGAGTAAGAACCTGATAAATGAAGCAACGAAAACTATGAGAAGATGACGACGACTGCTGGGAAGAAACAAGATTAAAAGGAATTGAAACTGAAACCCCATTTCATACCTACAAAAAAATTACAAGTCAGGGGTCAGTCGCACTTTAAAATTCACAAATATGATATTAATCAAAGATAACAAAAGAAAATTTAAGATGGGTTCAGTTACTTGAGTGCTGAGACCATTCCTGTAACTGAAACCCTTATTCATGGTAGCAGTAACACAGTTAGTACCCTTGATAATTACTGGCTTATAGAAGCAGAAGGTATCGAGCAAGGTTATGAGATACCTGGAGCCGCGTCGGTTGTTTACCAAACGGAGGAAACCCATAACTATGATGTTGTATTCAAACCCTCGGTGAAGTCTGCTATTCTCAGTGGAATAATTAAACGAAGTGTACTCCTCTCCTAAATCAAATAGGAAAGGGAACCTGTGTCATTTTTGGGCTTAAACCCTCACTAGAAATTGCAAATCTCTCACATCTCAATGGAACCAGCAAAATGAGACACAATTGCCCAGCTTAGAATGATTGTGTGGTTACCCTAATCGTCCCTCTCTATCCACCATCGATCTGTGCCCAAAATTCTATAACCGTTCATCTATTAAGGAGTCTCGAGATAAGAGCTACCACCTGGCGATAGATCAGCTCCCTGAAGAACTTTCGGCTAGGTGAGCAGGAAGCCTCTTAGTTTTTTAATCAAAGCTCAAGATTGCAACCTATGGTTTAACTATGGTTGAACTTGGTTAAGACCCAGGACACGGTTACGACATTAGTGCATTGAACAAATATCTAACCATCATGTATGCCCAAGCTGTGTATGTAATTATTAAATATTAACATAACGTCACCCTCTAAGAGCTATACATATATGAGGAGTGTAAAGAAAAAATATGGGAACTGTATACTTCGGAGCCTAGTCATGAGTGGGTATCATCAAACTATGGAAACAATATTCATCGAAAAACTAAGGGATGAATGTATATAGAATATTATCCTTAGTAAGAAAACATGCAAAATGATTCTTTGGAAAAAGGAACCTCAAAGAATTCAATTTACTATGTACTTTTACAAGCCATTTATCGGTCAACTTGAGTGATCATTAATTTTTTTTTATGATGGGTTTGTCTAAATTACAAAAAGAAACCAACCACTTAAAGTAAGTCCATTTATAAGAATAAATATAGAAATTTAATTAAATATATTTGTCTTAAGTTTAACATGATTTTAATACAATTTATAAAAATGATTTGATTAAATAATTAAATTAATTTAATCTAGCAATTTTTATTTAGTTTTGAAATAATTTGAAAAAATATATATCAATTTGAAAAAGTATCAAATTGACTTATTTTATTTTTATTGAGAAAATCATCAATTCTAAAATTATCATTTAATTAATTTGGAAAAAAAAAAAAAAAATTCATTATCTCTATTATTAACTACCAAGCCAAAAATGATATGTTTAGTTGAATATTTCTTCAACATTTATCATTCAATGGAACACTACTTAACATTTTGTCTATCTAAAAAAAATACTGAGAAAAAAAATATTTTCAAAATGTGTGTTTTAATTAACAGGAAATAATAAGCAATAAATAATTTGTATATATTCATTAAATTAAAAATTTAACTTGTAAAGTAATATCCATCATTTATAAACCATGATTTATAAAATGAATTGAATTTGAAAAATCCAATGTTATAAATATCTTGATGAACTTATCATCATCCACATGTGATAAATTTAAGCTGCTCATTATGGATGACGAAAGCAATATCATTCAAACTTCCTATATGTGCATCAATATGCAAAGTTACATGAATATGTGTCATTAAAAGAAATTTAATGCAAAATATAAATAAAGACAAAAAAAATCAGAGTATAGACGATTGTGAGATGAATAATTTTGATTAAGAATTCCAAATTTATCATATTTTGTTTTTGAGTTGAGGTTTCTAGCCAACTAATGTGACTTCTTATCAGAATGTTTGGATGATAAGCCACACTAGTTGGCTCTAAATATTGACTAAAAAACAAATTGTTGAGAATACTTATATAAAAAAATGAAATTGATCAATCCTAAATACTCCATAACCTAGCTAAGAACATATAAGATAGTTACAAGAAGATCCTAACGATGTATATGTCCCTACTACCAACATTAAAATTGTGAAGTGTTTAAACTCCATTAATAAAAACATCTTTCCAAACTTGAATATCAACCTCAAGGTGTTGTTGCAATTTGTCAACCTCGCTAGAATGATAAATGTGGACTATGTTCTTAGAAAATGCCACTCCTGTAACTCATGTTAGGTTAATAATATTAACTTTCATAAAAATAAAATGATGGATAAATATTGAGACATCTAACTACAAGATCAAGTAGTCAAATTTACATACCAACCCATACCCATGCATTGGGTTCTTTTGAAAGGAATGCCTAAACAAATATAATAGAAAATGTCTATAAATGATCCAAAACTATATGTTCTTGAGAAAGTTACAGGAAACTTCACCCAAATTACTTGCTACCTTAAAGTTTTAAACTATATTTTGTTGAGATTCAGCTTACAAAAAACTTCACCCAAATTACTTTCTCTTTAAAAATATATTTATACCTGCATAGACATTTCGAGCTTTGATAAATCGCAAATTCTGAATGATTTTTGAACTAATTTTTCACTTGATACCACTTCCCAAATTGAAATAACACCAAAATCTATTCCAAGTGAAAAATATTCATGCAAGTGACTATGTTCAGAAGTTATTTCATAGTTACAAAGCATTTAAGAGAAACTGTAGATATAGAAATTCAGTTGAGGACCCCAATAAAGTATAGACTTCTCATAATTGAAAGTGAAGATTACCTAATAAATTTGACTAATTCAAAGGATGAAAATCTATGCTTAATGTTAGGCCTTTATTAATATGTGTTGTGGCTTACTCAAATCCCTGCACATTTTTCTTTAAAAATACCCCTGCGATTGCTTCTTCTGAAGAAATTTAGAAAATTTGAAACTCTTTGAATATTTATAAATACAGGAGCTGAAGAAATAACTTCTTTAATTTGATTATATTTTGAGAAACCATCCAACATTGAAATCATTCAAGGCTTGGTTATCCTTTGCAATAAATACCCCTTGTTGGGTAAAGAATCATTGTCCTTCAACAATAGTTCATTCAAATTATTGAATTTGACACATATTCTAATGTCACTATTCGTCTTCCTTACAGAGATTGAGTTTTCCACCCAAGTTGAATATCTTGTAGGAGAAATGATTTTTGCCTCGAGCATTTTCCACAACTCCTTCTAAATTATAGGTGTCAATTTTTGTTGGACAACTAATCATAAATGGGTTAGTGTGGAAGCTAAAGAGACTAAGCAGTCCAAGGGACCTTGGGATGTGAATCCCAATGGTCACCACATGTACTATAAATATGTATCATTTGTGAATAAAAATCGAATTGCATGCTTTATCTTTCCTATTTGTTCTCGCTCACCATGTGTGTTTAACATGGTATCAGAACAGGCGTATTCCTGCCCTACATAATTAATTTGAGCCACTAGTTGTGGCCTCTCTGTGCATGTCAGTTCTGAGTTCCTGAAGATAGAACTGTCATTATTGTGTGCATCCCTATTTCATGTTGCAAATTGTCTGACTGATACGCACCTGCACGTCTGCCTATTCTGCCCATGCTCGGCATTTCTGTAGCCTGACACATCTGCCCTCTGCGTGATAATTAGGGTCTGCCCTCTGCGCTATAACCTGGGTAACAGTTGAGACTGCGCACTGCCTGGTTTGAACGTAACGCTTGAGACTGCACACTTCCTAGTTTGAACGCCTGGACATGAGTTGTTCATACACTCATTCCTCCGCTCTGCCTTTTAATTTTGAATTGAGCTAACTTGTGAATATGATTTCTTGTTGATCCGTTCTGCCTGTTGATTGAATTGAGCTAACTTAGTGAGTTAAAAGGGTTGCACAGCTATTACCCCTGGTGGACCGTGTCTCAAGTGACCAATAGAACGCCACGCTGCTTTCTTGAGCGCGTTTTACACAGCACAGCTTGGCCATCTCCAATTCTCCAATTCTTCATCCACAACACAGCTCCGCGGGGATAATTCTTGAAGATTCTTCCTATAATCTTCGACGAAGAAATCATTATAATTTTTATTCTTCCTGTCGAAGCAAGCACTGCAAGCTCTTCTAAATCCTATTCCGGATACTCTGTTCCACTCATCAAATGAACGAGTTCTTATCATTTTTGGCGTCCTGGGAGACCCCAGGGTACTCTGAAAATCATTTCTGAATTTGAGAAATGCGTCAGGTTTGATGAATTCAGACGAATACGGCCCACATGCAGCAATTTCCGTTACCATTTTCTCTAGCTCGGAGTTTAGCTAAAGAGATTATCAGCAAATTCCCTCTTTAGATCCAAGAAGAAACCTGAATTATTTCATCTCTGAAGCAGAGAACAACATTCGTAAATGACTGCACAGGGAATCGCATCGTGCTTCTCTCACCCAGCATTAATTGCAGGTACTGGTAGAAGAAAAAAAATATGTGAATTACTGCTCCGTTTCAACCTCTCGGACATATCTGTTGGATCAAAGAATGTTGTAGTGTCATGGTTATGAAACTTTAACAAAATCATTTTGAGGACTAATTCTATCTCTGCGTTAATTACAACTGCTATTGCAAGACCAGGGCGATGAACACCAAGCCATGGATTCAGTGGCAACAAACTAGGCTTCACAAGTCTGGGCTCCAAAATATTTCCAGTTGTGGTGTTGATGTAAAAGCCACGTGTATGTGCTATAATGCAGTAATTCCGACCTTCTAATGTCAACACATCTAGGTAAATTAAATCCCCAAGAAGCCTCCTGTAGCCTGGAGGAGGATTGAATGAAGAAAATGCGATGCTTTCTACACATTTGATTTCTTGTGAAGATGGAAATACAACAAGATTCTCAAGCAAATCAGTGGGATCATCCATAAAACCCAATCCTTGAAGTTCAGGTGCCTCTGATTTCCTCTCCCCTCCAGGAGTATGTTGGTTTACTTCGTACTCATAGCAAATATTGTTGAAAGTGATGAGTGGAGGGAAGGTGTAGAAACAAGATCTATGATGCGGCGTACATGAGACCTTACAGACCTGTCATCATATAATGATGTAACCATTTCTAATGAGCAACCACCTGTCATGATACCACCAACATCTCCAATTTCTAAGTAATCTACAAGCTGATAGCGTGAGCCATCTTTCATGACCATAATTAGGTCATAACAAGTATAAATGCAGGTCTCTGGAGCATCAAGAAGAAACTGTCGCGGATCCATCACAGAATCTCCAGGGTTTATCTGCAGCTCAAGGTTTTCCCCACATGGTCCCTTGACCATAACAGGATACAAGCGAAGCTCCCCATTTCCTTGCTTGTTTGCTTTGTCGGAATCTGAAGTCTTTCCATTCTCTGAGGTATGTGAATCTTTGGTAGAAGGTTCTTTGTCTAAAACCTCTGGTCCATTTTCAAAACCATTGAATTCGCCTTTGATCTATCCCCGATCTTTCTTACTTTGGTGGAGCCGAATGTCCTTTATCAACTTTCTTAATGGGGAGCATAATTTGGATTTTTGATTAAACTAATGCTCCATGTTTTAAGAAGCTTGAAATATCTTTCCAAGAATCTTTTAGCTTTCTGAGGAACTCAAAGTATCATTAAGGCACTGTTTTTTTTGGGGAAAATGGATCAAATTGATGAAGTATTAGAGTTTTTGAAAACTCTAATACAATCTACTTCTAATGACACATTCCAAATCATCAAAGCCACTCTCTCAGAAATTCAGACATGTTTACAAAATGCATAGGAAAAGATTGATTTTTTGCAGCTTGAATCACAACTACAGCAAGAAGAGCTACATCAAAAAAGACACCATTCTGAACCTGTTTTTGTTCAGAACATTGAGACAACCACCCATCAGCAGCAAGTTAATAATGCAGCAGTTGTACATGCAGATGCAGAAACTCAGTCTGCACTTCCCAAGCCCATCATCAGACTTTGGGAACAGCTTGTCCACAACAAGCACAGAACCGGTCTTGGATATGACAAGGACTTGTCCTTTCACATTCCAGACTACGCCAAGCCCATTCAGTTTCAGAGTGCTGGATTCATTCATGACAGTTCACCTGCTCTTCATGACAGTTCAGCTTCAGCTGTTCCAGACTCTGCTCCTCTTCCACAGCAACAACAACAACAGATCGTGAAATGCCAACACTGTGACCGAGTTGCCCATCTGAAAGATCATTGTTTTGATCTTCATCCATGTAAGCACTACCATAAAACTAGCCATTCTTCACACAGATGCTTCAGCAACAAACGTCCTGCAAGAACAAAGATTCATCTAAGATGGATCATTTCTTGGCAATGGGCATCAACAGCCAAGAAGATATTCCAAACACATGTCAGAACTTGTTGCAGAATATTGAACAGTCTTGCAGTTGATTTTTATCCATCTTCTCACCTTGTATATGACAGGGGGGGAAATGATGGTCATCTACAAGCTTCAAAGTCACATCAAGCGAGCCTGAGCCACAACCTGCCACACCAGTTTCAGAGTTGTAGCCAGAGACAAAGATGCCTGAGCATGCCTTCAGTTGGCAATCTTGGACACTTCCTCTAGCAGAAGACTTCAACTTCTTGCCAGTTTTGGAAGAACTCCAGGAACAAAATTGAGAACACTTCCTCTAGCAGAAGACTCCAGCTTCTTGCCAGTTTTGGAAGAGTTCCAGGAATTG